>PVKA01033793.1:0-14676 GCA_004027165.1 Ctenomys sociabilis | reverse complement strand
TTTTAGTTAAGCCGCCCATGGAGTCCTTCTTCCTCTTAAGCCTAGTTCATTTTATTTAGTTGCCAAAAATTTATTGAATCAAATCTTTCTTTCTTTCTTTCTTTCTTTCTTTCTTTCTTTCTTTCTTTCTTTCTTTCTTTCTTTTTCTTTCTTTCTTTCTTCTTTCTTATGTATTTGGTAGAGTCTCACTATGCAGCTTGGACTCTTACTGATTCTCATGTTTTCAGCCTCCCCAGTACTGGGATTACAGGTGTGCACCACCACGCCTGATCTCGATGGACAGCTCAGCATGTCCAGGGTGGGGCTGGCACAGAGTGTTGATTTTTCTTGTTAAATAGATCTGTTAAATTTGTACTTGGTAGGGCCAGCAAGATAGCTCAGTGGATTAAGTGCTTGCTTTGGCAAATGCAGCAACCAGGGTTCAATTCCCAGTCCCATCCCCATGGCACACTGAGTTGGCAAACACATCCAGGCGTGGTGGTGTGTGACAGTGATCCCAGTGCAGGAGAGGTTGCAAACAGGAAAATCACTGAGTTCAAGTGCATAATGAGACCTTGTACCAAATACATTAAAAAATAAACAAAGAAATTTATACTTTGTACCCTCCATCAGGTTGATGTTCAAGACTACAGAAATTAGAGAACACATGTACACATGGCTTGTGAGAAATCTTTTTTCTGTCCTCCTGCCTTCTTCCTTTGTCTTTGTACCGTGAATTGAATCTTCAGACTATGTCCTTGGGGCTGATTAATTAATTACTCATGTGCTGTCCCAGACTTTCTACTCTCTAGTATGAATTGATTGATTCCTTTCTGACAAAATGAATGTTGACACATGGTTGACTGATAGTGGGATAAATGTTGTATTTCCATAGTTTAGAGCTCATGCAGATGGGATTTCAAATACAAGATTAATTTCAATGTTTATCCATAGTAGATGAAGCAATTGCAATAATGGGGTCTAGAAGAAAAAAATCTATAAACATATGCTGAGATTTTTAATTTCAAAACTTTTGGATATAAATGAAAGCATATTTTAAATTTAATTATCTTTTATCACTCAATATTTAAGATTTCCTCTATGCTCTTTTCAAGCTGAAAAACAAAAAATGAATTTTGATGAAAGAAAAGATTAAATAATTGACACATGAGTTTGGTAAAACATGTTAAGTTAAATTCATGCAGTTATTTTCATTCGGTGTTAGGAACATAATTAGCAATTCAGGAATTATGTTTGTAAGGAAACACAAAATAAGACAATTTGCATTATATAAAACCTTTATTTTAGGAGGAATAATAAAGGGCAGCTTTATTTCTGAAATTTTAAGGGCTTCTTGATGTACAATTACCTGCATTATTTGCATTAAAAATTTTTATTTTCTTTTCCAAACTTGTTAAGGCAATTCAAATTACTACATAAATGTGAAAGTGCAAACTTTCATAAAATTTTCAACAGTACTATTAAACTTAGTATGGCTTAATATACCTTTAGTTTTTCAGTCATGTACTATGTATTGTCTTCCATTGTTTTTCTTGTATTAGGGGTCAAACTCATGACCTTGCACTTGGCAATATGTTTCTGAGCCTGGCCTTTGGTTCCACACTTTTTTAATTCACTGTATGACTTTTCCCTTGGAATTCTTTTTTGTATTTCCATGTTTTTAAATCTTGATAAGAGCTACAAAATAATTTGACTGAATTTTTTTGCAAAATATTTTAAAAAGCCAAATATGTGTTCATTATTTGCTGTTTCCAAACATTCAGGGTCTAGTTCAAGGAGTTGGGGTGGAAATTTATATTAAATTAAATTTATATTCTTTATCTTATGGTGTAGAAAACCATGGATGGTTCATCTGTTCTTGAACACTTAGCCTTTCTTCAAGAAAAATTGTTCATGTTGAGAACTATGACAGACCCAAACTTATGAAGATTGGAGATAAGGTATTATTTGCATGACTAAC
Source organism: Ctenomys sociabilis (assembly GCA_004027165.1). Lineage (NCBI taxonomy): Eukaryota > Metazoa > Chordata > Mammalia > Rodentia > Ctenomyidae > Ctenomys > Ctenomys sociabilis. The sequence continues at coordinate 12,716 of PVKA01033793.1, read as the reverse complement.
TGCCATCTCCAATCTTGCAAGATGTTATATCCAAGATTCAGAATTTTCCTGAAAATAGTAACTTAGAAAGTTACATAGGAATGTAATTGTAACCAAAATTGAAGAGTAATTTCAAAGAGCATTGTATTGGGGAAATTATGCTGGAGAAAAAAATAGTTGTGTGTGTGTGTGTGTGTGTGTGTGTGTAGGAGTAGCTGTGTATGGGTAGGTGTTTATTTGTTATGTGTGCTGTACAACAGTCATATCAGAAAGCTGATAACTAAAAAAGAGAAAAATTAATAAATAGCAGCCCAAGACTACTTCTTGGACATGTATACTATATATAGTCATGCCTACAAGCAGAGGATTGAACCTGCTTGCAGTAGATTTATAGGCTACGTGACTTCGGAGAAGTTGCTTGATGTTTATCTAGAAAATAGATATTGCTGCTTTGTGAATCACCCAGAGAATTCAGTGTTGACATTGTGATGCACTTTAAATGTGTCTGGCATACATTAAAATCATGAAAGAATTTGTTCACTAAAAATTATAAAACAAGGCTAGAACATTACTCTGTGGCAAAGTTCTTGCCTAGCATGCAAAAGGCCCTGGGTTGATCCCCTGTAATATAAAAGAATTCTTAGACTGCAAAATAACTGAGTTGGAAAGGTCTATCATTCAGTCAGAAAATTTAAAGAAGTAATATATGGAACTGTAGTAATATTAATTTCTGTTAGGAAGTTCATAATATTATTATACTACATGAAAAGAATAGTCAGACAAAAATAAGAACAACTTCAAAATTAAAAAAATAAAAGCATCATACTTTATCTGAAAAAAGCCTTTATATTGATTGCACTGGGAGTATAATCTTGTCTGGAGAAACTTTTTTTGGACTGGTTAGCATAGCATGTTCTTTTTTCATATCAAATGCTCAATAAATTCCATTTAAACATTATTATCCTTTGGCTCTGAAATGCCCTAGAGAAAGCTGTTGGGTTCTCAGGTGGGCTTTTGAAAGATAATAGATCAGGAGGCATCGAACTCCTGCAGGTAGATCCATTGATCTACCCATAATTTGGTGGCATTATCAGGAGATGATGGATGAAGGAGGTGGAGCCTACTTGAAGAGCTGGAGACCTGATGCTGGATGCTGTACACCATGCTGTATCTTGTCACCAGCTTTATATATTAGGTTCTCCCTTCTATCTGCTTCCTAACCACCATGAGGAGAATAGCTTTGCGCCATTACACTCTTCTGTCATCATACACTTCCTGACTTCAGGCAGCCAGAATGGAGCCTCCAAACCTCTGGAAAGGCAGGAGTCTCTGAAACCATAGGCAGGTGGGACAGAAACCTCTGCAACCAGGAGCTAATGTAAGTGTTTCCTCTTTTAGGTTGATTTTCTTACAATATTAGAAAGCAGATTGTTATGGTTTGTGTGTATTTGTACCCACATAGCCTCATGTAGCCACTAAGGTACAGTTCTACAGTTTGATTAATTCATGATCCAAGGCTGGGGTTATGGGTCTGGGTACTGTTGGGATTATGGGTGTGAGTGCTACACCCACCCTGGGGCAGATAGCTTGATTGCAACATAAGAGAGACAGAAGATCTCTGTAGCCACTGCTGCTGTTACTCCTTCCTTTTGCTCTTGCTGTTTTGCTGCCTTCCACCCCCATGAATGGCTGTCCTCTGCCACGTTCCAGTCTGCCTTGGAGCTAGTGGAGTACAGCTTGAAACCTCCATAAACTGTGAGCTAAAATGAATCTTTCCTCCCTTAATTTTGGGTGTCAGGTATTTTGTCCCAGAGACAAGAGAAAATTAACCAAGACACAAGGCAGAGTGCAACACAGCAGAAGGCAGCAGTTCATGGCAGCCTAAAACAGCAGAAGCAGCGAGAGCGAAAAGGGAGGAGCAGGAGGAGCAAACCTCTTTTCCTCCTTTATATGGTATGCAGGTTACCTGCCCCAGGCCCGTGCAGCACTCCTGCCCGTAACCCCATCCTTGGACATGAATCAGTCAAACACTCTAGAAGCTTGCTCCATGACTACATGAGGATTTGGTGAAACATCAAAATAGAAAGCATAGGGGGCTTGCAGGTTAACCCAAGTTGTTTGCTTGGACAAACGCAGTCAGGCACAGGGGAGCACAGTTCAATCCCCAGCTCCACATGCCACACTAGGCCTGCCTTTAAGGCAGCCTGAGCCAGCAAAAACAACAAAAAAAATCCTTCTCTAAATATAAAACATAATACCTCGTCAAGCAGTTGGAGACAAATATAATGAAATTTTTCTTTGGTGGTTATAAAGCAACTGAATACTATTCCCAAAATATTATTTTAAATTTGGCAATATTTTGACATTTTCCTTAATAAAATGTTGGACAAAAATGGTCAAAATGATCATATTGATTTGGCCCATCCTGACTATTTTCCTTGAGCCAGCTGAGTATGAGCTGGAACCTCTGCAAACTGTGAGCTAACTAATCCTTTCTTTCCTTAATTTTGGGCATATTTTGTCCCAGCCACGAGAGAAAAGCAATAACAACATGAGGTGAGCATAGGCAGAGGACTGACAGTTTGTTCTTTGCTTCCTGAATACCACAAACACCAGTATAATGGTCAGTGCTTACAAATCTGTCTGGCTTTGGAAAGTACAGAGAATGCTCGCAGACAAGATCCCGAAGCACAGCAAAACAGAGCTCTCCTAGTACATTTCATAAACTGTCACTTAAACTCAGTAATAGAAACACTCCATAAACAATGAGATACAAACCATCAACAATACATGATTGTTGAAAGTGTGAATATATGATCTCTTATTCAGAAATTCAGATGCTTTTATGAAAAAAGCCTTTAGAGTTTTCTTCATATTTGCATAGATCATATTTTCTCATTATATTCCTCTGTGAAATGGAATTCCTGAAGAAAGAAATACACCACCTGAAAGTAACATGGTAACTGAGTTGAATGCAAAACAGCCATTTGTGATTTTTCTAAGCTGGTTAATATGATACAAGTTAGAGACATTTTGCCCCACAAAAGAAAACTTTTGTTTATCTTCCAAGTCTAATGGTTTTATAGACTGGATGGTACGATTTAAATCAATCAAATCTTTCTTTTATGTCTGTTTAGACAGATTTTTGAAACTATAACAAGTAAACCATGGCAGATACCATGAGTTTTTTTAAAAAAAAGCCGAAAAGTAAGACAAAGAAAAACATCACCTCATATGAGGCTGGGTTGTGTTTTCTGTGACATGGCTTTGGTCGTAGCACAGTTAAATCACTTTTATTCTGGAATGTTAAGTAATTTAAAATGATTACTGCAACATTTATGGGAAACTTCTGGCATTTTAAGCTTATGAAATTGCATTTTAAATGTGCACAGAATGGAACGCTTCTGTTCCTAAGGCCATAAGCACTGAACCAAAACTAATAACTGTAAGCTACTCTGTACCACACCTGAAAAATTGTGACTTGCTGCATAAGTTGATGTTTGAGTAAAGTTGATGGGGGAAGGGGGGCAAAAAGTATGTGTGTGTGTGTGTGTGTGCATGCACATATAGACACATGTATCTCTCAATTTGGATGTGCTTTAATTTCAAAGGTGGAATTTTTAAATGTTAAGATGTGCTAGAAAAATAAGCACTTTATAGAAAATCAATTCCAATATATAGACATATATACTAACATATACATATTTTTGTATATAGATGCATATAATTTTTACTGTGTGAAAGTGAAAAGGACTTGTGCAATTATTTTATTTTTTTGCCTTATGACTCCAAAACACAACATGAGGCTTTGTAGAATTTAAAAGGATTTTTTGAGCACTCATGGGAGAGTAAGAGAAGAACTCTGAAGGCCATTAATTTTAACAATGAGCATGCCGCTATGCGATGTATTAATCTTCTCTATCATTTTTCTTATCAAACTTATGTTATCAGAAAGCACAAGATAGATTTTTTTAAATCTTTCTTTTGCTCTACACACCAGGTAGGTGGCTGACTCTTGATCTCAAAATATGTGTCATTTTCTGTGATGAGTAACTATTGAAGTTTTTTTTTTCCCTGAGATGTAATTGGAGATTTAGCACCTTCTTCTACAAAAGACTTTCTCAATATAGCTCTTTTTATCTGTTATGGAGAGCTAGGTTAAAAATCTGAGGGAAATAACAGGTTTCTCTCTATTGAATTTTGTTTTTGATTGGCACTATAAAGTTCACAATTTTTGTCTTAGTCCTTCATAATAGTGTCTGTTTTAGCCTGTCCCTTTGCCTTATTCTTTACCTCAATGAGAACCCTATAGATGTCACTTGTATGAATCATATCTTCCATGGATTTTGTATTGAAACATTTGTTAATAAGCTGAATGCATTTATTTCCATCTTAGTTAGCAGAACATTTGAAGCTGGTGCCTGTGAAGGACTCATGTGGCTAGCTTTTGGCTCCCCACACCCTGAGGTGCCTAAATCCCCTTGGCATTAGCTATCATTAATGTATATCGCAGTTACTGTATCTGTCTTCTGTGCATTTGTGGTCAGTTTGAAAATTTGCTTTAAAGCTCTTTAAGATGTGTTCAGTAATATTTAAAATGGACAGATGGCTCAATTATTCCTCTGTGAGTGATATTCACAGGCGTGCTATTAGGTTTTGCTCTCTTCAGTATGCTTTTGAAAAAATTATTTGTTAGGAGGTAATATTTTATGGAGATGAATACTAGGTAATGCAGAAAATTATTTAAAGTTGAGTCTTTTTCTAGGATTTTAGTGATAGCATTTCAAGGATCTCTCTCAGAGACTACAATTATTATTGTACTCAGTGTTGCAGGTGAAATCAGAGACACCTTTAGGACAAATTCTTCTGTAGTTATTCTCTGGGATACCCTGAGAGGAAGTTGAAGCCTGGTTTTACTTTTCTTGGCATATGGGGATTAACATGACAGCCTTTCAGCAGCATACTCCAGCAGTTTTGTTCCTCAAATTCCTTCTCTGAAAAGAGATGAGCTTGAGGAAGTATTTAGGCTTTCACCATTGCATTTGTAAGTCCCAATTCTACAGCTTATGTTATCCTTATCCCCAGCTTTTGTCTCCTCTCCTCTCTTTTTCCTAATCATATTTTTTAAAATTTCTAGTCTGATTCAGGATGTTATCTAGGTAGGCACTTCAAAGTCTAACATGTGACTTCTACGATTTGTTTTAGTCATTGATACATCTTATTTTGCATTCATGCATGTTTGTAGTACATAATGATCAAACTTCATGTAGAAAAATTAAAACTGAAAGAATTATTGCAGAGAAAAGACCAAAGCAAAGCTGTTTTGATACAGATAAAACCCCATTGTGAGTTCTACTCTGTGAACTAACCTAATCTTGGAACACTTGTACTACGTTCACTAGAGCTTTCTCTAACAGTTCATATAATTTCATAAATTATGTATGAAGATTCCGGCCTGGCCTGAGATGTCATAACAAATCAGTAACAGAGATAGAATCTCCCCTTAAATCTAACTCAGTAGTCACAGTTTTGTCAATTAAATATTTCCCTCCCATTCTAAATGGCCTATCTGGAGTGCATCCACTACCACGGTCCTGGTTCTTGGTAGGGTTCACACCCCAACCTGCTATTCTTTATAGCTAAAACTTACACCTGGTTTTGGACCTGCTAAATTGATGTAAGTACCACATACCTCTGTGCACTGCAAAGCGGGTCATTTTGTGCCTTAATATTACTTGTCATTGCTTATATGTAGAATATCTTGCAGAGCTCTCCTGTGCTATGTTTTTGGAAGGTGACTATATCACTAGACAGTCTACTCATTGGTAGATTCAGCCACTTAAGTTCAGCAGCTCAGTGTGCCTGCTGTTAGAAGGTAAGTTCTAGTTCTCTAGAGTCACTAGGAGAACTGGAGGAGCATATTTTGCTCTCAGTTCCTCTCTTTTTATTATGTCTTCTGGCCACCATGATGTAAAATATTTTTCTGTCAGGCCCTTCCACCATGTCATTTTTGTGTTTTGAGGCTGGAGACTGTGGACTGAGACTTCTGAAAATGTGAATCAAAATAGACCTCTCCTCCATTAATAAAGCGTTACTCTCCACCAATTTTGGCTAAAATCATCTGAAGATTTCTAAGGGAATGAAGGCATTATAATAACAGTTCTTTAAAGTTAAATCACTTTTTTCATGAACTCTGAAGCAGTAGTCTATAAAATCAGAAAAGGTTAATTAGGTTCTCTAATGAGGATAGCAAATAGCTAACTATATAAAGTTTGAACTATATGGCTACTAATACCCTTTCCATTCAAAGATATTCTATTATTCGCAACCAATAATTTGATGAGTATGTTATGTTCTACTTCTTTGTGATAAGCTACTACAGATTTGGAAGCTTTAAAAGCACAAATATTGTTTCACCATTGCTGTAGGTTAGGAAGGTATAGATTAGGGTCTCACTGAGTTGGATCAAATTAGGACTATAATTCATTTGATGATTGCCATCTTCCAAGCTTGTTCACACTGTTAGAAGAATTCAGTTAATTGAGGAGCTTTTGGCCCTCACAAACTGTCCCTGTCCTTCATACCATGCTGTCTGTTTGGTCTAAGCCAGATGGAATGTTTGCCTCTTATGCTTCAGATTGTGAGGATTTTTCCTATCTCTAAGCATTCCTTTTAAAGGGCTCATTCAGTTAATTCAGTCAATCTTAGCTATTCTCCCTTTTAATTAACTCAGAGTTAATTTATTTAAGATATTAACTTCATCTGCAAATTCATCTCACCTTTTCCATACAACATTAATTATAGGAACAATAGCCTATCATATTCCCAGATTCAGCCCATATTGGAAGGAAGACTTTGTATACAGCAAGTGCAGAAAAGAATGGGAATCTTGGCCAGCAAGATAGCTTTGGGATTAAAGCACATGTTTAGGCAGGCATTGGGACCAGGATTCGTTCTCTGCAGGCCCCCCCCACCCTGGGTGAGCTGAGATGATGAACGAGACTGGGCGTGGTGGTGCACAGCTATGATCCCAGCACTTGGGAGGCTGCGAACAGGAGCATCAATATGAGTCTCCAATCTGTGCAGTGAGACCCTGCATAACCTGTACTAAATATGTAAAAAAATAAAATGGAAATCTCTGTCTTCTTTTAGAATTATGCTACTACAGTGGGGAACAGTAGAATCCCACATCTATGAAAGTTCTGAAAATAATAAATATGACAACTTAGAAAGTATTTCCTTAGTTTTTCTTCTTGGAATAACTTCAAAATGATAAGTATTTTTCCTATGAGACTGAGATATAGACCTTAAATCACAAGAAGACAATAAAAATAATAAATAAATAAACCTTCCTGAATCCAGACTCACAGAGCTGGGCTTTATCTGTTTTGTGATAGCTTGTCTGAAGCTATTGTCTTGGGTAACGCCTGCATTTTCAATTACAGTTAGAATGCATAATAGATTTAACCTCCTCATTCCAAAAGCATCACGATATTACTTGTAAATTCTACCAGTAATGGCACAATTTATTTGATGCTGACAAACAGAAATGATAAAGAATATACAGGAAAGAAAAATATTTTTAGGCCCTCAGTACTTTGCAGTGATTATGCTTTTTTCTTTTCTTTTTCTAAATAATTTTATTGAGAAACAAATAGCAATGAGACAGTTTCAAAACTGATTAGTGGGACAGTTTCAATAATTAACACATTGCATATTGTTGTCTTACTAGTTATGCATTATACAAGATATAGATGTGATATCCTGTCCACAAATTCTATAAGAACAAATATTTCTATTCATTGAATTAAGAGAAAGTAGTTGTATATATGTATCCTAACTATTTTACATATACAAATACAAAATGGTCATTTATTTGGATACCCTTTTTTGTTTAGTTTTGCCAGAGAAGGGTATTCCATTGTCATTTAAATGTTGTAGGTGCATGGATTCAGCAAAATATTCCAATATAGTTCAGTAGTCCATAATAGTAGTGGGTTTTCCGTGAGACTGGCAATGCCAGAAGTTGTTGACTTGAGCCTTTTACAGCTCAGCATATTAATATGACTTTACTTTTTATACTTCATTTTTATACTTTTTTGCTGGATGGTTAAGACCAAGATAATGCAAGACCTACATAACAAGAAATGTAACTTTTGTATCTGATAAGGTCAGTCAAATCCCCTCAAGATTTATCCTGAAACCCTGCATTGCACTTTTTAGATCCTTTGTCAGTGTCAGCCATGTGGAAGAGTCATGGCCATTGCTTGACCAATTTGCTCTCTGTGAGCTAGAGACAAAGTTTTCTCTCCATGTGACTCTCCTTAGGCACACTGTACATCATCAATCACGTTGCTTTGTGGCCCCATAATCTCCTTGATCAGAAAATTTGGGACACAAGTGAGTTACATGATGTTACAGTACAGATTCTCCTATGTCCTGAGTCTTCGCTGATCTTGAAAGGATAGGGCCAACATATATATTTTTTTTCCTGACAGTAGGAAAGAATTTCACTTGTTTTTATTTCCTTTTATAAATTTACAATTAATTATTTGGCATATAATTGAACATGATGTTCTTTGTAAGAATACTTGAGGAAGGGCTCTTGTTCATTTGCTGTATTTATTTAAGTTTGCTTCTGAACCCTATTAAAGACTTTAATAGTAAAGGAATCACTTATTAGCAAATACTTACTTCGAATAGTTACACTTTGTAGTCAAATTTTATTTGTCTATACCATGAATTGTGATATTTATTTACATTTGTATAAGCACTTAGTAAAACAATGAAGGAAAACAAAAATCAAGGTTGTGGACCAGCAATTCATTTCTAGTTGATCTGAAGTATGACTAGCCTATCAGCCTAGTTTTATGTTACTTCCACATGCAGAAATTTCATTGAAGAAACGTATTTAAGGGCCAGTAAGTAGGTCATTACCAAGGGCCATTGTGAATTAGGCCTCCTGGGGTCAGTTTCAAAAACTAGGCAGATTCTGCTCCTCTCCTCTGGGTTAAGCTGATGACACGAGGACTTCTAGCAAGCCAGGAGGTGCAGCAGAGAGGCGCCTCAGCTCTTCTCTGAGTCTGAGCGCCCTGGGAGGACTTCTAGCAAGCCAGGAGGTGCAGCAGAGAGGCGCCTCAGCTCTTCTCTGAGTCTGAGCGCCCTGGCCTCGTCAGTCCTCAGCTGGGAGCCACTTAGCCTTCCTGCCTGGGCTGTCTGCCTGCCTCATCAGCAGGGACGCTGCAGCAAAACTGCAAACCTGACTAATCCGCTGACAATCTTCTTCCTCTCAAAAACGGCGGGATCCTTGGATCCTTGCACCCTTGGGAGGGGCTCAAGACTTCTTCACAGCCCAATGTAATGGCGGACCCCACGTAATTTCCTCAGGACGGTGGGGCGTACTGGCCGTCAGTGTGTCTCTTACAAAAATTAAGGAAACTTTCATGTGGGCTCAAGGAAGCCCAGGGACCATCTTCAACAAAAGTTTCGCTTTTTAGACCTATTTTTTTCTCCTCTAAGTTTACAAGACTTGTAGTTTTCTTTTAATATACTTATATTTACTGATTTTGAAAGAAAGGGTAAAAACTTTCCCACTCTTCCAGAAAAAGATTTTAAAATGTGGCAGGTATAAGAAGGCACATTCCTAGTTCTTTAAGCTATGATACTTAATAGTTTCTTAGAAGCTCACTTATGCAAAAATGTTTCTTTCATGTAAATTTTAGCTACTTTTTACCTAACCAGTCACATTTTTATTTAGCTTTAGGAGTAGAAATTGAAGGAGGGAGATCAGAGTTTCTCTAAAATGAGATGTCTTCTAATTTACTATAAAATAAAGATCACAATGCTACCAGATTATTTGCTAAAAGGTAACAACTTAGATGTTTACTAACAGTGTATGAAAGTATGTGTTTCTCTGCATCTTACAGATCGCTTGAATTTTTGTTAGTTTCAAAGGTAGCAAGTGAGAGCATCTTAGCAATGTCTCAAAGTTGTGATGTAACACCACACGTTCCTGTGGTTTTGACCCACACTTGCTGTGGACTTGACAGAGGTGAGTTTAGATTTGAGGGTGAGAAACCAGGTGTGTGGTGTATGGAACACGTGATGAGGACGCCTGTGTTGGCCCCTCCTCCCAAGGAAATGGGAAAACTAGTGTTTTCAGGAGTCATGTAGACAGATATCTTTTCAAGGGCCATGTTGTATACTGAATGCTTTTGTATTCAAAGGCTGAGAGAACATGTTACAGAAGCTAAGCTATATCCTTAAAACAATATTTTCTTACAAAATACTTATAGTTTGAGAATTTGAGTGGTAATTGCATGATGAAATTGTTTTGTAATAATACTCTTCAAACAGTTACAATAGAAAATCATCTATTAAAGTTTCTGCATTTCTTTGTCAGAAAGGAAAAATTATTTGGGTTTTTTTTCTGGCAAACTTCCTCAAAATCATAAATTGGATAATAATCTCCAGAAATATAATTTTTTATTATTGTGTTGAATATAGTAATTGAGGAGTATAATGACAAAATAGCCAGTAGTAGAAATATTTCTTTCTTGTTGTTTTTTGTGGTACCGGGGATTGAATTCAAACCTGATACTTGCCAGGTAAGTGCTTATCCTACTGAACTATATCCTCAACGCTAGAAATATTTCATAAGAAATATTTCCTACATAATTATTAACACACAAAAAAAATATAAAAGGAACCAATGAGGTCCAAGGAGGATGAGAGAGGGAATGTATTTCTGGTTCTACCATTGAATTATTTTGGTTTTGTATCCTCTCAGTCTTTACTGATTCAATGTAAGATTCAACGTCACACAAAGCTCAATGATAGCATTAGAAAATGAAGCCTTAGACTGAAGGAAAACATACAAATCAATCTATAAAGTTAGAACATTGTAAAACAAATTTTGAAAACAATTATTTCAAAAGAGAATCCTGTGATATAGTGAAGCAAAGAGAGGTTTAAAAACTGTTATCTGGTAGCTTCATTTTAAAAATGGTCTTGGGGGCTGGGGAGATAGTTCGGTGGTCTAAGTACCTGCCTGGCAAGTACAAGTAGCTGGGTTCAATCCCTGCATTGCACTATAGTTCCCGCACTGAGCTGGCCTCCGAAACCAGGCATGGTGGCATACGCTTGCAATCCTAGTTCTGGGGAGGTTGAGACAGGAGGACCACTATAAGCCTGAGGTGAATAGTGAGACCTCGTGCTAAGTACATTTAAAAAAATTTTTTTAAATGGTCTCAGGGCCAGGGAAATAGCTCAGTGGTATAAGTTCCTAGCTGGCAAGCACAAAGTCTTGAATTTAATCCCTAGTAATGAAAAAGAAAGAAAGAAAGGAAGAAAGAAAGAAAGAAAGAAAGAAAGAAAGAAAGAAAGAAAGAAAGAAAAAAAGAAAGAAAAGTAAATTAATATTACTTAATTTATTTAATTCTTTCCTGTAGCCTCATCTTTTGCAATGTTAGATTTCAGCAGAATATATTCTATTCTGCCATCCTATGGATTTGGATTGGCCAAAGAGTTTACCTTGGTAAAGTTCATGTGTAAGAGGCTACCTCTGAGCCCAGACTTGGGGAAAGCTTGTGCTCTCTGCTTTCTTTATTGGAAGCCTCCCTTCATGAAGTAGTCTACTGAAGAAGCAGAGACAAAATACCATATTCTTTATTGGTTAGGATCTTCCTGCCTAAGTTTCTAGCAGGCACATGGCTGAGTCCCGTGGAGCCCAGCTCAGTGGACCAGGATGAATCATTTAGTCTACCCACAAATATAGTGGCCCCAAATATTTATTGGTGTCCTAAGAGTGTACTGAGATTTTGTGGTTATTTTGTGTTCTTATTTTATAGAGAGTAACATTTTAAAGACAAATTAGAATAAAATTATAAGAATCATACCCCTTTTATGAGTTGAGTGAGTATTTGTAATGCAATAGAATAACATAATGTGGAGAACAAGAATTCTAACTAGATTGTATGTTTTTAGCAATTTTGAAATCGTAGTGACTAGAAATGTTGAATATATCATTGGAATAAAAATAATATTTATTATTCAATACTTGTGAAGAAACTAAAAATTGATATATTTAATTTTCAAGGCAATTCGTTTATTCTAAAAATTTGAATATATAAATGCTAAAATTGGAATTTCAAATGTTAGTAGAGGCCAGGGTGCAGCATAATAAAGTTACTTATAGTTGCTGCAAAATGCTCTGCAGAGCCAGGCAGAGTGGTGCACACCTATAATGCTAGGACTTTGTGAGGATGAAAGAGGAGGATTATACATTTAAACATGGCCTGTGGAACTTATCAACATAGCTAGACACTGTTAACACACACACACACACACACACACACGCCCATATCACACACACTGGTGATGTAGCTCAGTGTAAAGGCCATGGGTAACAATCCCAAGTACCAAGACCAAAACCAAACAAGCCCTCAAAAAAGAAAATAGAAACCTTTCCACAGTAGGGGAAGAATTTTTATGTTGAAGAACCTTTGTAATCCAAATACATTGTTTCAAAAAATTAATAAACAGTATGCCAGCCCAAAAGAATATATTTGAGATTCTACTCAAATCACAGGTAGCAAGTTAATGTCTCCTAAAATTTTGATGTTTGATTTAAATTCAACCATAAGCAATATGTCTTATCATGTTTAATAAAGAAATATAATCTCAAGTAAACATGAGAAAGTTTATGTATTTACCTCCTCAGTTTGCTATGTTTCTAA
>PVKA01033792.1:0-23967 GCA_004027165.1 Ctenomys sociabilis | reverse complement strand
CTGGGGATACAGGGGTGGAGACAAAAGCAAGGTGGGTATCAAAGAGAGAGAGGTTGGAATCTGAGACGGCCAGCAAGGTAGGATGACCTCTCTAGGATATATATATATATATATATATATATATATATATATATATATATATATATATATATATTTTTTTTTTCCCCCAGAACTGGGGATCAAACTCAGAACCTTGTGCTTTCCAGCAGGCATTTTTGCCACTGAGCTATATCCCCAGCCCCTCTCCAAGATCTTGGGGTGATCCTGATGGCACAGTGCCTGCAGGCATGGGGATATCATCCTGCTCTTCACAGAAAGGCATACACTAACCATGACTTTGGGCCATTTCACTGGGCATCCACCACGACAGCCCACACCCTGCATTTCCTAGGAGACTTCCCCAACCATCCTCGCCCCTTGCAGCCGACAGTCCCCCTATGTCACTCTTGTGGCTCCTGGATCCACCCTGCTCCTGGGTCCTACCCTCAGGACCCTCACCTCTCCATCTGGCCCTCATTCACATCAAGGACATGGGGTGCTGTGGGGTGACTCCAACTGTGCAGGTCCTGAGCCTCTATCCTCTGTCCAGCCTGGGTCCCCACCAAGGCCCCTCCTTCTACAGTGATTGAACCCAAGACGTTTCTCTGCTGTCCCTAGGCTCCTCACTGGCTCCTTCCAAGGGGGCATGTGTCTTGCCTGTCCCATCCTGGGAAGCCTCTTGTGTCTGGGACTACCAGCCCTGGGCTTCCAACTAGTTTCTTGCCTGCAGCTCCCCTGTGCCCTTCTCACCAGCCTAGGGAGGTATTGCCTCCTCACTGCTCCAGGAGGAGTCCACACTTTGGCTTGGCCTGTTCCAGACCCTGGTGGGGCCACACTCGGCCACAGACTCAAGACTGGGCATAGTGGTAGGAAGCTCTCCCCTTGCTTTTTCTCTCTCTGTCTGTCTGTTTCTTTTATTCATTTAATTTAATTTTATTATCATTATTATTATTATTATTTTACAGTACTGAGGATTAAATCTAGCCTTTGCCCTGAGCTACACCCACAGCTTGTTCTTTTATTTTGTATTTTGAGGGGCTGGGGAAATAGCTCAGTGGAGTAAGCACTTGCCTGGCAAGCACAAGGTCCTGAGTTCGATCCCTGGTACCACCAAACAAAAAAAAAAACAAACTTATTTTGTATTTTGAGACAATGCCTTGCTAATTCACTACTGTTGTCCAGGCTGAGCTCTACCTTGTTGTTCCCCTGCCTCTGCCTCCTGGAGCGCTAGGATCATGAGGGAGGCTCATTGACCACCTCTTGCCCTCTGGTGAGCTTCCCACCCAGAGGTGACATCTGCAGCTGTTGTCCCAGTGCTCTGCTCCTGTCACCAGGACTCCAAGTTACCACTCACTCGCTGACCTCACACAACTGTAACACTCCTTCCCTCTCTGCAGAGTGTCTGCTCCTCCTGTGTCCCTGGACCGCTCTCTACTCCATGTAGGACAGATCCCCAAGTCCAATGTATCCCCAGACAGTGTGAGGAGGCCTCTCACACAGAGCCACTGCTCTTCCCGGCCACAGCCACCTAAAGGGCAGGCGGGGTCCACAGTAGATTCTCAAAAACACATGCACCAGCTGGGTGTGGTGTGCACACTTGTGATCCCAGCACTCAGGAGGCTGAGGCAGGGGGATCCATGACTTGAAGGTCAGCCTGGTCTACAGAGTGAGATCCTGTCTCAAAAAAAACCAAAGCCAACCCCCAAAACGCCACTGGTCTGTCATCTGGACACACACCTGGCAGAATGTACTGCAAGAAAGCATTCTCAGGTGTCTCTGGTAATTGGGTGATGACAGCTCTCTTCATTTTTTTTTGCCCTTTTTGGCATTTGCCAGCATTGCTACAATGAGCTGGCACTTTGTCATGAAGACAGGAAAAGGCCCATTTTCTTTTTCAAATCCCATCAATACGTAGGTACAAACACTGCAAGCACAGAAACTAAATCAGCCTGCAGTCACTGCCGCTCCAGAGAGGGGTTCAGAGCATGTAGTCACCCTTGGGTGAGGAGGACGGCACAGAAATGAATGAGCCTCATGAGTGTGTGAAGAGAGGGGGAGTGTGACAATCAGCTCTGGGGCCCTTTCACACAGAGGCCTTGGGGACCTGGAGTCATGCCATCAATACAATTCCCTAACAGCCAGTAAGACCTGCCTGGGTCAGAAAAGCAATTATCAGAAGCCCCTCCTAGGAGTGCTCTGCTAGCTACCATCCTCTGTGTTTCCTGAAATCTACTTGGAACCCAAGCAGGGTCACGGGGGAGCTGCCTGAGAGGCACTGACTCCTCCTTCTATGCCCAGTGCAGGCTCAGCTCCCCACTGGGAAGTCAGATTCCTGGCTTCAGCCTTGCTATGACCAATGCCACATGGCAACGGGGACATGGTGCTGGGCTTAAAAGACCTACAGCTTCTGTGTGGTCTCTTGAGACTGTACTGCTACAGCCTCACAAGCTGGTGCATCCTGCTGGATCAGGCTGTGTTACTCCTGTCACCAGCCATGATTCCTGGCTGACTCTGCAGGGCTGAGCACCGAGGATCCCATGTGGGAACCTCACAGTGTCACGGATAAAGTTAGTGGCTACTGCCTGAAGGTGTGGAGCTGTGGAAGGTATTTGTCACACAGCCACAGCTGACGGACTGCCTGGCTGTGAAATTAAACTGCCCTCAAGAACTTCCTTCTAGGTATGAAGCTCTGGCCAGCAGAACCATTCAGCACTAGAGCAGGCAAAGAGCTGTAATGACAGGCACTTGGTCACCCAAACCTGGGCAGATGGATTCGATTTGTTGCTTACTTTAGGAGACATGAACACAGTTCCTTAGTCCTTTACATGTGTTCTTCCAGATATAGGTCCCATCTCTGTGGGGTGTGATTTCATCGTCTTCCCCTGCTGCCCAGAAATGAGAACCCCCGGCACATCTTGGGGCTTTTCTATGGCCAGAGTGACAGCAAAGCCCAGGCTCTAGTGCAACTGAGGATGGACAGGTGGGAGGCATGTTTCCAAGTGTCCATGATGGCACAGCTGGCCTCCTTGTGGGACAGCTCCCCCAGTGCAGAAACCGAGATGGGCAAGTGGAGTTATAGAGGGTGAATGCAGCCTGCTGCAAAGCCAATGCCTGTGTCACCCAGACTCCAGGGTCCTCTCCTACCTGTCTGCCTCCTCCCATCCCCTCTGCTACACCTTCTAAGTGGTCCAACACAGGTGTCTCTTCTTTCCTGCTTTAATCTAAAGCCACATGCACCAAAGTGGCTCTTTTTCCTGAGAAGGAAAAGAAATTGCCCTCCATTTAACTCTGCCTTGTCCTTGACTGATTTTTCAGACTCAATGGTCCCTCGCAAAGAAAATAAGCTGCTGCTTTCTGAAGAGAACTGTAGGCCCTGTGGGCAGCAGAAGGGTTGTCACAGAAACAGTGGGCTCCATCCTCAAAGCAGTCAGCACACCAAAGCCCCACAGGGCAGGAGGTCATAAGCAGATGTCACAGCCTGGCATTCTGTCACCTGGCAGAGTGCTCCCCTCCAGCTCCCCGGGACGCAGTACTGAAGGCACCAACCCCTTCCCCAGTGCAGCTGGGCCACTGATGCCACCATGTCAGTGTCCTGCAGAGACACGTGTAGGCCCCACACATTGTGGCCCTGGCCATGTGGCCTTAGGTCAGCATGGATGGCCCTTTTCCCTATGTCCTTCAAATTCCACTGGCTCTGTCCCGAAGACCCTGGGTTCCCAACAGAGCAGACCAGTTTCTGCACACCTCCTGACATAACTCAGCTGAGTTCTGGCTTTATGTTCGGATGGCTGTGCACAACTGTCACCTCTGTGGCTGCCACTGTCTTCACTTAAAATGTTGACAATAGTGAAGTCAGCACGTAGCCTCGGGGCAGGGCTTCCTTCAGTCCTCAGTGAAGCAACAGGCAAGGACTGAATCAAAGTCACATGACCATAAGGTGGCTCAGAGGTCTAGGTCTACTGGGCAGGCAAGTCTCTGACACTCTTGGAGACGTGTGCCTCTGACTGGGTACTAGAGAGTGGCCCTGGGCTGAGCCCTGTCTCTTGGGCTTCAAAATAGCCTCCAGGGGTTTGGTTTGTAGTCTCCATAGCTGTAACCTTGCTGTTTCTGTCACCCACCCCTTCCTGTCACTTATGAGCAGTGTCCTGTGGGTGTCACACTCAGAAAGAAGGCCCAGCCTCAGTGATCCAAGTCCTAATCTATTTGGCTTCCTGGTATTTTTCCTGCTAGCACTGCCCTGTGTGAACCTAGCACACAGCCTCCACCGAGTCCTGAGGCCACTGGCCTCTACCACCATTCCAGCCCAGCTCACTGGGAGCTCCTGCAATCCCTGGGGAGAGGAGGAGGTACTTAGACTGTATGAGGTAATCTCTTCCTTTTAAGGAAGCAGTCCTGTTGTCATTGCTATAGCCCTAAAAGGCAACGCAAGGAACACAAACACCTATACAAGATTTCAGGACCAAAGAGTCGCTCCTCAGTTTCCAAGGGGGTGGTTCTTGCCCAGCCAGAGGATCAAATCTGTGCATGCTTGAGTCATTAAGGAAACACATGCAGTACTTACAGATGATTAGGCAATCTTCCCATACACTTTACCTCATCTTTACATGACATACGACACCTGGTGCAATGTAAATGCCCTTTCAACAACTCGTACATCTTGTCTTACTCTTTGGGGAACAGCGATGAGGAACAGCGCCTGGGGGCTGGCAGTGCTGCTCAGTGGTGAGCACTTGCTTAGCACAAATGAGGCCCTGGGTTCCATCCCCAGCACTGAGCAAGGGAAAGGAAGAAAAGAAGAGGGTTAAGGGAGGAAGGAAGCCTACAATGCTCGGTTCAGATGCAATCTTTCTCTAATGTCTTCAGCCCTCAGCTGCGTAGATCTAGGCCCAAAAGCTGAGGGCTACAAACTTGCAGATGTAAGTGGGCTCCACACAGGTACGCAGTGTTCCAGGTGTCTGCTCTCCACACTGGAGAACCTGAGTCCCCACCCTTTTGTTGCAGCGGGGAGACGGTGCAGCTGCCTGGGTACCAGAGCCTCGACCTTCAGGGACAGTCCTCGGTCACCTCCCCACAGCTGGGCCAGCAGGCAGCATGGCCAACTGCTGTTTTACCAGGGTTTAATCAGACAGACCAAGACTTCTTCGAAGACATCCTTCTGCCTGGCATGTCCTAGAAGTCACAGGCCCCAAAGCAAGGAGAACCCAACAGAGCACAGATGAAAGGAGACGCAGAAGATGCCCTTCCTCCTTGAGCTCTTAGAAGACCGGCCCAAGGTGTTCAACATCCAGCCGCCTCAGTGAAGTCTCGTGAGAGCTGTGGCAGTTCCCAAGTACCAGAACAACCCCAGTTACAGCACGGTGCTTCTAGAAGACTAAAAAAGGAACAGGATGCCCTGGAAATCCATTTCTAAGATTTCTGCCTCTGCCAACATAGCCCTTTCCCATCTTATCCTGTTAGAAAACCCCAAGCCCTCACCCAGACTACTGAGTTCCCTCTTGGGAACTTGTTGCAGTCCCGGGCCAGCAGGGCAGGGAGGGCGTGTGCCATGAGCAGGAGGCACCATGGCTCTGCTCAGGCCAAGACAGTATTGCTTCATATCAGGCATCTCCCTGTGCCCCAGCCTACCCACAACCTCCAGCCTGCGGCCTAAGGACAGGGCTTGGGTGCAGTGCCCACGAGCTGTGGTTCTGAGTGTGTAGGTCATGCCTCACCCAGGATCCTTAGTGGCTACAATCTCTAGCTATGTGGCACCTTGTTTTTAAATTTTACTTAGCTGGTTGGGGAGGCACCTGTCATCCCAGCTATGCGGAGGGCAGGTAGGAGAGTTACAAACTGGAGACCAGAGTGGGCAATTTATCAAGATCCTGTCTCAAAATGAAAAGTTTTTGTTTTGTTTGTTTGTTTTGTTTTTCTCAGAAATTTTGGGTGTTCCTAGACCTTGATGCAGGGACACAGTGGTATGGACTGTCTCCAGCCACCCTCAAGGACACGAGGCTATTTTTCAGCTCACAAAGTCTTGTCCACAGGGAGATGCCCAGCCTACTGCTCAGCCTCAGAGAGAACAGAGAAAGACAAACCTGAATTCAAACAATTTCATTCCTCCTTAGCCACCATGACCCAAGAAGGAGGGCTGGGGATCAGAGCCGCTCCCCAGGGGGAGGGGAGTGCAGTGACTGCTCACAGCTCCATCCCTGGTGACCTAGGCCTCCCCATGCCCTGAAACAAAAGGCAGAGGCCCATCCCAGGGGACTGAATGACAGGCATGGAGGAGACAGCAGCTGCTTCTGAGTGCAGCTGGATGTGGGCTTGGGCAGGGTACGAACTGTCACAGGATGTCACAGTGGGGGGAGCTGCCGTGGGCCCCAGCAAGTGCCTCTGTCTGGTGTCCCAAGCCTCCTTCTCACGGACCAGAGTAAAGCGACCCACAACCTCATTTCACCTGGCTGACCACCACAGTGCCTCGTAGCCCACAGGCTCCTATTGTCACGCATGTTCTTTCCCCTTCTAAGCCCATGCATGAGGTGCTCAGTGGAAAGCACAGTCACTTCCGTTCACAGGGCGTGACCAGCAGACACTGCTCCTCGCCTGCCTGCTACCCACTTCCCCTTCTCAGCAGCTCACAGTTCAGCAGTGGACCCAGGTAAGGCACTCTGTCTCCAGTCTCCCTGGCCTGCAAGTGTGGCCTCAGGACTAAGGTCTAGCCCTAGAAATAGCATAGGGGGAATGCAATAGATGAAACTTCTGGAAAAACTTCTTAAATAGAAGATGGACTTTGCTTCTGATATCTGGGATAGAATGGGATGTGATGGTGAGAACTCCTGCAGCCTTCTTGAGCCCAGAGGAAAACCTGAAGCCAGATCCTATAGGAGTAATAGAGCAGACACCAAAAGGTTATCTTCTTGATAATATAGTTCAGGGCTGGGGAAACAGCTCAGCTGCACAGTGCCTGCCTGGTAAGCATGAGGCCCTGAGTTTGATTCCTGGTATGCACAAAAACAAAAAGGGAGGTTTTCCTTTCCCCAAGATAACACAGGGCAGCCATCACCTCAGGCTACATTATTACTTTGTATTTTAACACGCGGGGCCTAGTCCTAGGCCTGGCCAATTACTACGATGGTCTAGTATACCTTTCACATACAGATCAACCAGCCCAGAGCCCACACCTGTGCTCCAGGCACAGGTATTCCCTGGCCCTGATGGTTTCAGAGCCAGCAGCAGGCACCCTCTTGCCTCAAGCCCATGGAGCTACTCAAGGCAGCAGATCCTGAATCATAATTCATGTTTTCCATGGAAATCATAGTAAAGCCCTCCAAATTGCCCTTCACTGCCACAGCCCAGCCGACCTGGCTTCCCTACAGACCCTGTGTTCAGTGCTATCCCCACTCCTGGGAGCTGTCACAAAGCTTCACCTTGGCAGCACCACCTGGCCTGTTGGCCTCACCACACCAGAATAAAAACCAGACTCCTCTTTCTTGAAAGAGAAATCAACTTTCTTCATATGCAACCTGTGATTAACAACTGTTCTCTATTCCTAGGAACCAAACCATTTCCAACTGATATAGAAATCATAGACAGAATACACTGAGGCACAAAATAGTGACGCATATCTTAGTCACTTTGCGCACTGCTGAGATAAACCTCCCAACACGCACAACTGAAGGAGGAAGCTTTATTGTAGTTCATGCTTCAGTCTGTAGTTGGCTGGCTCCAAGCATGGTGAAAGGGCCTGGTGGAGGAGAGCTCCTTACAGCATGAAGGCAGGAAGCAGAGAGTGAAGGGAGGGACCGAGGAGGAGGAAAGCCCTTCCAGGTCATGGACCCACTAACATAGCCCTGGGTTCTATCAGCAAGTCAGCTATAAGCTTCATAACCCAGTCCCATTTGTGGATACCTGAAATCTAAGTTATCCATAACCCCTGCACCACCTCAAATCCCCATGGACACCATCCTGGAGGATGGAGGCCTGGTCTGCAGCAGGGTGGGCCTGTGTCTCTTCCCTAGGGCGACTTCTCCATCCATGGCCTGACTCCCCAGAGATAAGGTACACCCTCATCGTGCAGCTGGGTGTGGCTGCTGACCCACTTTGCCCAGAGGATGTGGGCAGAAACGATGCTGAGACAGTCTGAATGAGGGGCCAGAAGCATCCACTCCAGACAAAGCATGACCAGAGTAGCCACTGGCCCAAGGAAGATGAGAGACTTGTGGCCCAACCTGAGGCTTGGAGCCACATCCAACCCGGTCCAGCCCAGCTGAAGGCAGATGACCTACAGGTAGAAAGATGTAGCTGCTGTTGTAGGCTAATGAGTGTGTGTGTGTGTGTGTGTATGTGTGTGTGTGTATTTGTTATACAGCATTACTGTGGTCATTGCTGACTGAGTCAGGAAAGCAGACATCTACAAATACTAATCGATTTCCAGTTATTTGATTACGTAGATGTTGGTCTTTAGTTGCTTATTAGAAACAATACCAAGGGCTACACAGATGCTGCTGACTTTCACTGAGATGCTGTTTTGACGGCCCATCACAGGCTGAAAGCATCTGAGTAGAAATGCACCTGACCGAGCCACAGCCCAGCAGTTCCGGGAGCGTGCCGTGGCAGCCTTCCCCGTGAGCTGCTGCTGTCCCTGCTGCCGCCATCCAGCATCTGCAGAGAAGGGCTTGTGCTGCCAGGCACAGAGGCGCGCATTTGCAATCCCAGCTACTCAGGAAGCTGAGGCAAGAGGACTGCTAGTTTGAGGCTGGCCTGGGTAACACAGTGAGAGCCTGAATGTAAATTTTTTAAAAACTTGTTAAAGGGCTGGGGATGTGGCTCAGTGGCAGAGTGCTTGTGTAACATGTGCCAAGTTCTACCCACAGCACCACTAAGACAGAAAAAAAGGAAGAAGGAGCAAATACTGAGCACGGGCCTTGAAAAAGAACAATTTGAAACTCAAAGTATGATTTCTATTGGCTTCGTATCACCTTCAGATCTCTGAAAGATCAAAACCTTATAGATGGAACCATCTCAAGTCGTCCACATCTAACACACAACACCCGCATGACATGAGGTGACAAGGTTTCTGTCTCCAAGGGGCCTGTACCTCCCCCTGCAACACCCCAGAGATTAGCTCAGTGCCTATGGCAAACTGCAGCCACAGCCGTGTCAGAGATGAGCAGGTGACACAGGGATAAATAAAAAGCCTGGAGCCTAGGGACAGCCCAGCATGCTGTGAGAGCTGGACCCTTACTCCCAGGAGATGCCTAGGGAGATTCTGATCCCAGCGCATTGTCACCTGGACTCATATGCACTTGTCACATGTCATGAACACCTTGCAAACTGCCGACACAAGATCAAGGAAGGAGAAGATGTGCTCACACCTGAGGCTCACCTGCTGCTCACATCAGTGCGTGTTGTGCCAACCAATCAGGGTGACAGTGGCTTGAAACCTCTTATTCCTATTTCCAGAGGAGTGGCCCCGTGTGGCCAGGCTCCTTGTCACTCTTTCATCTCTGCCTTTTTCCCCTTCTCACACCAGCTGCCATCTCCTGAACCTCCTACCCCAGGACCCTTGCATGTGCTGTCACCAGCCCCATGCCTGGCCAGCTCCTCCTTAGTTCTGAGGTCTCCCTCCCAAGCCCATCCTGCGTGCCTGTTCTCTGTGACAGTCTTCTCTCTCTCTTGCTCTTTCAAAGGCCTGTGAAAAGTCAGATACATTTTATGGAAAAACAGTGGATTTATGTCAAGGGCAGGCACCAGCGGGGTGGGGCGGGGAGAAAACAGTTTTTGAAAGTGCAGAAAGGCCAAGCAGTGAGTGGTAGCTCCCTCCTGGCAGGTGAGAACAACTCTAGGCTCCTGCCTGGTAGGCCTGTTCTCACTCCTCTTGAGCCTGTCCTGCTAGGATGTCATTCCAAAGACAGAAGGACAGGATCCAGGTCTCACATAGCACCACCTCCTACACCTGCTTTTTGTCTCCGGCCCTTCCCACCTTTCCCCTTCCCTCTCCTCCCTTCCCCATCCACTTTCCTTTTCCCCCCAAACTACTGAAGATTGAACCAAGGTCCGCACTCTGAGGGACATTCTCTGATCTTTTTTACACTTTTTATTTTAGAGCCTTGCTAAGTTGCCAAGTTGTCCAGGCTGAATTAGAATGTTTTGATCCTCTGGCCTCAGCCTCCCAGAGTGCTGGGATGACAGGTGGGTGCCTTCACACAAACTCCTACACACACTTTGACCTTGGGAACCCCGTGATCTCTGAGGTGCGTGCTTCAGGGGTCTGTGGGAGAAAGGGGTTGCCTGGCCTGGAGCCCCTACCTATTCTCCAAAGAGCCCAAGCCCTCTTGTCCTCAACCCCCAGCTCTGGAATCTGTCTCAGGGACCTGCAGAGAAAGCCGCTGATGCAAACGGTTCTTTTCCTTATTTGGCGAGAAAGTCTCCACCAAATACATGCTCCAGTCTGAGCAGCACGTACAAGCTGAGAGTGTCTGCCCACTAAGTAGGGAAGGAGCTGCGGCGAGCTGCGGCTGCACTGCCCCAGGATGCTGGGCACAGAGGCGGCCTGTGGACTCTCAGGTGAAAGGAAAGCTGCAGAGGCCCAGGGCACGGTCACTCACGGGGTGGACCCGGAGGAAACACCAGGCCCACTGCACAGATACGGAAACTGAGGCTGGGTGAGCCACCTAGGCAAAGGCCAGGCGACTGAAAGCTTTGTGGCTTTGGCAGGTTGTCTCCATGACAGGACACTGTCTATCTGCTGTACTGCCTGGGAAACACACGGGCTAGCTATAGAAAAAAATGACTCGCACAGGCAGGATGAGCTTTCCCTCCAGGGAAACAGTGGTGTCTTCTTTTTTCTTTTACGGGGGCCCATCCTCTAGTCCAAGTTCACACCCCACAAACACAATCCATGATGTTGAACTTGGCAGTCGGAGAACCCTCACCTGAAGTAGATGCTACCTGGCTGGTAGTGCTTGCTGGGCAGCTATCATGTGCCCGGTGGTTGGGATGCTGCACCCTCAGCACATTATCATCTGGGGTGCAGAAAACTGCTGTGAGAACCTGGGTCCAAGGGACAGATTTGATAGATGACCTCAGCCACCTCTTGTCCTCACTGCAGGGACACCTGTCTCCAGTGCTACCCCTGGACCACTGCACCCCAGACTCCTAACAGTCTTGGGAAGAAAAGAGGGGAAGGGCTACAGAACAGGGGCACAGGTCTCCACTGTCCCTTGTGATCCCCACTGTCCCTTGTGATGTTGAAGGTTTTGTGGTGAGAAGAAAACAGACATCACTCTGAGTCTTTGGAAGAAGCAGCTTCTGAAGTGTGTTTAAATGATGCACTTGTTGAGGGAAGAAAACAGGACATGGGATCCCAAACTTGAAAGGTGAAATGATTCTGGTGAAGGTGACTCTGCCCAGGGACGCTGCTTCCTGTGGTTTGGAACTTTCCTTGGCCTGACTACAGAGTGGGCACAGGGAGCTGGGTCACAGACTTGGGGTGCAGAAGGGCAGGAAAGGCCCGGCACCAGGTGTTCTGCTGTGGGGACAGCAGGGAATCTGGGGTGTGCACAGTGCCCCTCCTCTCAGGCAGAGTAACTGCCTACTTCAAGGCCACCCTGACAAGCCAACCTGACAAAGTATACACATGCTTTGCTCAATAACTAAACCATATTTAGTTAAAAACCAATGTTTTGGGCCAGCCAGATAACTCAGCAGATTAAAGTGCCTGCTTGGGCAGATGCAGACGCTGGGTGTTCAGTCCCCAGCCTGCTGTGCCAGCCCTGCCCCTGGGGCGTGCTGAGACAGCAACGATGGAGACAGGGCGCAATAGTGTGTGTCTGTAATCCCAGCCCTTGGGAGGCTGAACACAGGAGGGTCACCAGAGTACAATCTACGTAGTGTGAGACCCTGTACTAAATACATTAACAAAACGAAACAATCGAAGTTTTGCTTTGGCTCTGGCAGGTCTTGAACTCCTGGCTCCAGCAATCCTCCTGCCTCGGCCTCTCCAGCAGCTGAGGCTACAGGCACACAGCTCGCCAGGATGAGACATCTAAATACCCATGAGCTAATCTGTGTTACATCTACTCATCACATTTAGAAATCATACTAGGCATCCTGGAGTCTTCAAAGATGGGGTGTGTGGACTCAGACTCTGGTTTTTCTAGGAGCAGTAAGCACTCAGCCTGTCGAAGACAGTATTTGGGGGTGCTTACTGTGAGCCAGTCTACCTGGCTTAGCTCCCTGAATACCTTTTTAACCCCCTACTGAGCTTGTGGGTCAAAGAGAGACTTTGAGTCTTTTTCACTGTAGATGAGAACACTGAGGTTCAGAGAGGTTGGTAACTGGACTAGGGTCACACAGCAAGTAAGTGGCTGAGCTGAACCCAATCTGGGTCTTTCCAGGCCTCTATGTTTCCTCTGCAGCCAAGGCAGCCTGAACACACACACACACCTCACAAGCAAGCCCATCTTTTCTCAGGTTCTGAACCACAGGAAGCAGCATCCTTGGGCAGAGTCTCCTTCACCAGAATCATTTCATCTTTCTTTTAAGCTCAAGATCCCATGTGCTATTTTCTTCTTTCAATAAGTGAGTCATTTAAACACACTTCAGAAGCTGCTTCTTCCAAAGACTCAGAGTGATGTCTGTTTCCTTCTCACCACAAAACCTTCAACATTCGCGTCACAGGCTGGTTGTGCCTGGGGCAGATCCTTCTGGTAGAAGGACCAGGTAGCAGAGGGCAGGGTGGCGGGGTTCCCAGGAGCACCCACGCGGCCTCCAAAGCCCCAACCTGCCTGCGTCTGCCTGCTGCCCCCAGGGACTGCCGGCCCTAAGCAGATTCCCGGGCTCATAATCAAACTTCTGTGCCAGTTGCAGGGTGAGTACTTGTGACGGCCACATTGGCAGTGGGCGAGAGGCCCTTGGCTTTGCAGGGCCACTGCAGAGGAGCCCTGGTGCTGACTCCGCTCAGCGGTAGAGCAGCCTTTGAGGCTGCCCCACGTGGGAGGCACAGGCAGCTTCCCCACTTAAAAGATTTCCATTTTTAGAAAAGATGAAAATTATCAACTTCATCTGCAGGAACTGGGGAAAAAAAAATGTCTCTTAGGTGTTGTCAAATGTTCAGCAGAGAGACAGGAGGTCTGTGTGCATGTGGCACAGGGAAGCCTGGGCCCTTGCTGAGCACCTACTACGTGCCTAGCAGGTCTTCAGCCAGCAGCCACCCTGTGGACTTCATCCTCTAAGACTCACGGTGATGGGTGTGGAAGGTGAGGCTGAGAGAGGTCAGTGACCTGCCCAATGTCACCAGCATCACATTTTCCCAATTACTCCCCCCCCCCCACCACAGTAGAACCCGGCCTTGGTCCCCAGCCAACTTTCCCTCCCTTTCTCCCTCCCTTCCTCCCTCCCTTCTTTCTTTCCTTCCTTTTACTGGCAGTAAGGATTGAACCTGGGGACTCCCACATGCTAGGCAAGTACTCTACCATTTGGACTACCATCCATCTCACTTTATTTTTTATTTTGAACTAGAGTCTTCAATCTGTGACCTTCCTGCCTCAGCCTATCCAATAGCTGGGACCACAGGCACATCCAACCCCTCACCTGCCCACCCCAGCTGGATCTTCCTTTCAAGCAGGTCTGTCTCCTTTGCTGTGGTGGGCTCTCAGTTTACATCACTTCCAGATCCTCACCCTCAGCACACTGTTGATGCCCGCATGCTAGCTGTCCGCTCTGCTATTGCAATGCTGGGCATGTTTTCCCACTTCAACGGCGGATACACTGCACCCTACTTAAGGAAAAGCCTGCGCCAAAGCCACCTAGGGTTCTCCTGGCCCCTTTCTTGAAATTTGTCAAATTCCGCTTCTCCTTGTTCAGTCTGCTTTCTGAGGGTCCTTTCCCCTATTCATCTAGGTCTCTTTGTCTGCCAGGAACAGAAGTGCTTTATGAAGAGTGCTATAAGCTGGTGCCCTCAAAAAGAGCCTTGAAGCCAGGCATGGTGCACACCTGTAATCCCAGCACTTGGGAGGCAGAGGCAGGAGGATCCCCTTGAGTTTGAGGTCAGCCTTCACTACAGAGTGAGTTTAAGACCAGCATGAACAACATTATATAGTAAGACCATGTCTCAAAACGAAACAAAACAAAACAGCCCTGTAGAAATTTGGAGACAGTGGCTTTGTTGGATTCTAGGATCCTGGCAGTCAGTGGTGTCACAAATAATGCAGCACCATGTGGCATCAGTCTTTGTAACAAAGGGTTTTATAATGAGTTGTTTTCTTTCAGATCCGAAGTCTGAGTTGCGTTCCTAAAGAAGCCTCACTGGGAGATGCCGCAGCTTCAAGGCCTCTGATCCTGAGGCCACCTGCCCTCCTCCCAGGGGCTCCCATTGTCCCCATCACCACCACAGCTGCCAGCAGTGGCTCCCAGCCACCTAATCCCACAGCCCCTGCACCACTGCACCCACCTGATGCGGGGCCATGGAGGTCCATGAGATTGGGGGAGCTCACCCCAGCACAAATATGTATATAACAGCGGCCAGGCCAGGCTCACAAAGGCCACGTCCAACTCACTCCCAGGGCAACCATAAAATCCCATTTTTTTGGGTGGTTGATGGCAAAGATCAAAAATATGAGAAATGCATTTGGCACGACGTGAGATTGTGGGGACCTACAGGACAGATTCCCACCGTCTTCCTCTTCTACCTCAGAAGCACAGAGGAGACAGTAAATGCTTCCTGAATGAGTGGATGGATGGATTTTTAAAATGTCGGCTTGGGCCTGGGCATCATGGTGCCTCTAATCCTCGCACTGTGGGAGGCCAAGGCAGGAGGGCTATGAACTGGAACCTGGTCTGGGCAACTCGGCAGATGCTCAAATATTACATGAGGGCTGAGGATGTAGCTCATGGGAAGGCTCTTGTAACACCCCCCCACACACACACACACCCTGAAGGTGTGATTACTACCAGTGAATAAAGAAGGAAGAGGAAGAGAACAGGGAAGGGGACAGTAAAGCCCACAAAGGGTGCTGAGGGTGGCATGTCCCCTCCCCTATAGGTGCTGGCCTGCATGAGCTCCTGGTCATAGGGGCCTAAGTTTGACCCCCACGAACTCAGAACCATTAAAGGGCAGCTCACTCTGTTATTGCCGCCCTCGTGTTTACCACAGCAAGAAAAACTGTCAACATATTTTCCAAATACTTCCAATGAAAATATATTACTTGTAAGGGATGGCAATCTATTTTAGAATACATCCCTCAGGGGACAGTGACGGAAATCTGTCTCTCTGTGTGGAAAACACATATAGATCATTGTTTTGTTTATTCTTCTGGATTTTCTAAGTATTCTTTTTCTGTCCTCTCAACAAGAATCACACCTAACACTGCCCACAGCCGGTCCCTCTGTACTTCCTCTTCTCTCGTCCCTGGTGTCGTGCATGCGCGCGACACACACACACACACACACACACACACACACACACACACACACACACACTGCTGTTAGCACTTTCCCTCAAATATTTGCAGATGACTAATTCACTGTTAATCAGTTGACGGTTTTCCTATACACTGTAAACAAGGAGAAGTCCTGGCCTGACAAGCACATTTGTGCCGGGGTTTGTCTCCCCTGTGATGTTCCTAGGATGGAGTGGGTGCTCTGCCCAAACGTGCCCTTTAGGGAGCTGGCACCATGGGGCTGCAGACTCTCGATGACTCCCGCGAGGAAGTACTGGCCCTGGCTTCCTGTCGCCTCTCCTGCCCCTGGACAGTGTCCAGCCCTCCTGACCTGCTGTCTAAGGTCTGAATGGCCAGGCATTATGCAAGTCTGAGGGGCTTCCGGTGAGTCACTGGGAGCAGCGGGGAGCCCCAGGAGAGTCCTGAGCCTTTTTGCCTGTGTGGCCTTCTCTGGGGAAGCACTGGGTTATTTAAAAACCCCAAAGCCACCAGAGTTGGGAATGAGGCAGGGAGAAAAGGCAGGCACTGGTCTTCGGTGACACTCCCCAGGGACTCCTAGGACAGCCAAGGTGAGAGAGTGGCTCTCCGTGGTCTAGCCCCTGCTCCTGGCAAGCTCCTACTCACCTGACAAGACCACTTGCTCACTCCCCACAAGCCTGAGACACCTGTGTGGCTCTGAGATGCCATGCTACTGTCTCAGCAACAGGCCTGTGGCCCCTCTGTTTTCACACGGCATCTACTCACCCACATTAACCCTTGACAATGCCTCCGACTGTCGGTCCCCAGAGTACTGGATCCCCTGCACAATAAGGAGTCCTGATTGTGCCATGCTTGTGTGGATACTTGAATGCAGATGTCTTACATCTTGCTTGAATGGGATTTCCAGTCCTAGTTTTGTGAGGAGTCTCCACACTGATTTCCACAATGGCTGTACATTCCCACCAGCAGTGGAGAAGGGTTCCCACATCCTCTCCAACATTTGTTGTTGGTTGATTTCTTTATGATAGCCATTCTTTCTGGAGTGAGTTGATATTTAAACTGTACTATAATTTAGCTTTTAAAAAAAGATGGGTATACATCTACATTCTCTTAATTCATTGATTATAGGCATCTGCTCTAATAGTGTTTATAGATAGAGTATCATGTACGTACCTTGTACAATAAAAAACCACACGAAAACAGTATGCAATCTATTAATTATTGAATCTGTCCTACTAATTTGATTTGAAACTGTCTCATTGCTATTTGTTCTTCAATAAAATAAAATAAAAAAAGAAAAAATTTCAAAAAATTAAAAAAAAAACATGGTCTCATTTAACTCGATCTTGATTGAATTCTGGTCTGATCATAACTCTAATTCTTGTCTGGTATAATCTTTAGTCTCATTGTCTAGTCATTCACCAAACACTGGTGATGTCTGTTATCCTGCTTTGCTCTGGATGGTGCAAGGGTGATAGGAAGCCTCCAAGGGTAGAGAGAAGAGCTAATGGACAGCATATTAAGACCCAGTACATGTCAGCCTTATCAGTGAGGTAAGAGTTACCACACGGCACAGAAGGACTATGGCAAAGTTATGCATTTAGAAAGGAGCTTCTTATTGCCCCTGGGGAAGCCAGGTCTTGCAACCTTTAAGTCAGAAGCTACTGGGCCTGGTGCTTCTCCTAGACAACTCCCTGCCCAGAGTGAAGGCACAGTTAGAGACCTGTGCCAACACTTATAAAGACGCTCATAAAGACCATCTCTTCCAGTCATATGAAAGAACAGGGATGGATGAGGTAAAAGACAGTGTGACTCAGCTACACATACAGAAAACACATCAAGTATGAAGGAGAGGAAATAATAAACTTAAATAATAATCTACCTCAAATATCCATCCTCAGCTTCTCTCTCACAGAGTCATATATAATTTGGGTCAGCAGTCAGCCAATGATGCTTCCCTTGCAGCTAGCTGCAGTCAGGGGACAGTGTTGACACTACTAGGAAAGCTGGCTGTCCTCACATGGGGGAGGCACCCCT
The DNA here is from genome assembly GCA_004027165.1 of Ctenomys sociabilis. NCBI lineage: Eukaryota > Metazoa > Chordata > Mammalia > Rodentia > Ctenomyidae > Ctenomys > Ctenomys sociabilis. The sequence continues at coordinate 6,490 of PVKA01033792.1, read as the reverse complement.
TCCTCTGCATTGTTTCCTGCCTCCTATCTCTTATGGCAGAATTTCCTGCTTCCTGTTCCCTAAAGTAGGACATGACACTAGAGCTGGTACCTGTGGGTATGGGCTAATTTTATTGTTGTTGTTCAGTACTGTGATGGAACCCAGGGCTGCTTTCCCTGTCAGTGATAGCCTAGCAATTCTTATTTCATATTTTGAGACAGGTCTTGCTAAGTGACAAGGCTGGCCTTGAACTCTTGATTTCCCTGCCTTTGTCTCCTCAGTAGCCAGAACAACAGACTCAGAGTATTATGATTTCACTGTTGAAAAGCTGCTCAAAACCCTGAGGTCATTCTGTAAAAATGCAAAGGTTTTAATCTTTGAGTCATGGAATATAAAGCTAAATAGGCCATCCAGGTCCACCCAATGAGCTCAGAAGTATGGCCAGACTGCCATATCACAGTGCCTAGCTTTTTGTCTCAATGGTGACATGCCGGGGTGTGGTCAGGCACCAAGAACCATGTGATTCAAACTGCTTAGTGTAGTGTTTATTGGAAACCCGTGTGCCTGTAGACTAGGCTACAGACATCTATGATGAGACCACCACAGGCAGCCCCATCGATTCTGTACAGCATTTTCCTCTGTTGCTTCATTTCCTCTCAGCAGCCTCTCCAACCGAAAAGAGAACCAGACTGGGGGTGGCAGGGCTTGGATGGAGACCCTGGGTCCCAGACCCACTGCCTGTGCTGGCCCTGGGAAGAGCCTGGGTGTGACAACCAGTCAGGAAAGCAGCATATCAGCTGGGCCACACTGAGGCAAGAAAGGGTGCTGTCCAGTTGCCAGATGAGAAAATTAAGGCTTGGGATGGATGAACAAAGCTCAAGTCAGCTGGGACTCCCAGTTGGATGGGGACATGGGCCCAGGTATGTCGGAGGCAGAGCCCTGTTTATGTCCTGGAGGTGGTTACAGTAGCACTGTGACAAACCACTGTGTGTGCAGGGGAGAAGGATAATGGCTCACTACAGCAGGTCTGGGCTAGCCTGACAGTGGGGTGGCACAGGCCTTGGGTGGTGCTTTTAGCTGTGTGTGTCTAGACATTAGCACACCCCAAGTGGCACAGTGAATACCCTACCTTCCCTGGGCAGGTGACACTTACAACAAAAAGCCATTAGGAATGCATGAAGCACGTGTGTGTCCCAGAGGTGGTCCATGCCTGGACACTTCAGCAGGACATCATAGAAAGAGCTGGTCTCAGAAGCAGCAGCATAGGGTTCCAGTCCTTCCTCTGCCTGTCACATTCCCCAGCCAGACAGGAATGAAACGAGCAACGCCAAGGCCAGGCCATCTCTCCAGCTGGCCTGGGGCCACGCTCGGCTGCCCACCCACCCGCTCTCTCCTGCTCACGTGCCAAGTCTTCCATCTGCAGACCACGGAAGCCTCCCTCACGCAGCCCCCTGGGCTCATTTCCATTTCCTGAACCAGGAGCCTCCCTTAGCACACGCCAGAGGTTCCCAAAGAGTCACTCTAGGAACCTGAGTCAGGTGAACACAAACAGCCACCTTCACCTATATTTAGGAGGCTGAGGGCAGCCTCATGGCCCATATCAGTGGTTACTCTGGGACCATTAAAGTGGGGAAAAGGTTTGCTTCTTTTCTCCCTTCAAGAAAGGAAGCATTTTGAAATTGTTTTTCCAAGTGTCAGACAAAATAAATAAATCACAACATTTACTTAATCCTCCAGATTTGGTCAAGTGTATCCGATAAGAAGGTGACTGACCAAGACATAAGACAGAAACTTGCAATCTGAGGCACACAGTATAGCTGCGCTTTTCTTAACCTTAATGGAGACAAATGTGATCAGAATGAACACATTCCTGTCTCAGCCCTTAAGACAGTGTGAAAAACACCCAAATGAATAATGATGCAGTCCCACAGCAAAATCCTCGGGGATAATCTTAGCTCACTACTTCTTGGTCTCGCAAATATTCCTAGGGCAGCCCCAAAAGCTCTGAAGATCATTGCAACTTTAATAGAGAATAATCTGGTTGACATCCTCAATCACGAAAATACTCGCATATATCTGCTGTAAAAGGACTCCTGGCAAATCAGATTTGCAGATCTTGATGTACAAAATGTCCCAGCCGGCTCTGCCTCACGCATTAGCTTCCATTGACTCGCACGCAGATTTTTGTCCTCTTACAGGACTTCCCGGCCCCTGCCACAGCTCTCCTGCTCCTCTTTCTGGTGACATCTTTAGTTATCTATTTTCAAATTAGATGCAACAGAAACTTCACATCAGGATCTGGGCCAGAATGGTAGAATTTTGCCCTGAGATGATACCACACTCAGCCTCAGGGAGCTCTGACAGGGACTTGGCAGCTGTGCAGACTGTTGCAAAAATGATGGAGAGGCCACAGACCAACTCGGGCAATGAGCACTGGTATGCTGGTTGGTGTGGGCTTTGCGCATGACAAGGAATCAGCTGGTCTGAGAAGTGTGTGCATATGTACATGAATGTGTGCATGCAATCCCCTGGGAGAAGACATGTCTGGATGTGTGCATATTTCTCCCATCTGCACGTGTGTATCATGTACAGGCACATGTGTGCATGCTTACATGTGCATGCACATAGGCTACTCCTGTATGCCTGTTCCCATGCAGATGTGCATGTGTGCACGTTGTGTGCATGAGTGCATATCTGGGCACTGCCCTACATATGAAGGTAGATCTGTGTAGTGTGCATGTCTGTGAGCATGTCCTTGTGTTTATCTGGTGTTTCCTTGCAGCCAGGATGGTCTTGTGAGACTTACATCCTCCTGCCCAGGGATGTTTTATAAATTCTTGTGGTTGGGGAAGGTTTAAATTGAACTTTCTCTGCCTCACCGCACCCATCTGAAATCCCCTGAGAGAAGACGAGGCAGTGAACTGTACATCTAAGACCAGGTTTGTGGCCCAGGGCAGGTTCTTGTGGAAATTTATCCAGCTCTAGGTTTCTAAGGTTCCCAATTAGCCTATATTCAGCCTCAGACACCAAAGAAACTGCTGGTCAGACATATTTTCCTATTTGCACAACGAGGCCTTTTCCCCCCAGAACAATGTACAGAGCAGAAAGCTATGAGGCTGGATGGATGTGGCGCCAAAGGGAACGGTGCTCTCCAGCCAGTGCCAACAGCACACCGTGTACTCACCGTGGTCATGGGCAAATGCGAGCAGGTCCAGCCCCACCAGCATCTGAGCCAGGTCATCGTAGCGGCCACAGTGCTCCCCAGCACCGTGTGACATGAAGACCAGAGCCCTAAAAAGACAAGAAAGGGACCTGTTAGGCTAAATGTGTGTGTGTGTGGAGGGCGGCAGTCATCCTTCTGCTGGCTTTTGCAGCCAGGAGGACGGGGCCACCTCTGACCTCCCTGTGAGCTCACTGTGTCTCTTCTTTGCAGATAGACTGAGGTTCACAGAAGCAGCCTGAATTGCTCAAGCCGCACAGCAAGCTGGAAAAGTACATAAATCACAGTATGTCCCCATCTGGCTGTCAGGGCTCCAGTGGACTGCCCCAGGGCCCAGGACACAGACATCACCTCAGAGGGGATGGGACCCTTGGCACACACCTCACTGTGCCACGGCTCACTGCCTGACTTCTTAGCTTCCCATAGACCCGAGGTCAGTTTTCTGAGGACAGGAGCCCCAGACACACCCCAGCCCAGCAGCACCAAGGAGGGGCTCAGTGCATACCAGGTTCTGGAGTCTTCTTTTATGAGTGCTGTTAGTTGTCCTGGCTGCATCGATATCCCGAATCAACTCAAAATGCTGCCCTTTCATGGTCATTTTGGCTCTAGAGAAGAGCCAGAGGCTTGCAGCGCCAGATCCAGTGACTAGGTGGATGGACACAGCAAGTTCCATTGGATGGCGTTTGGCAACAGACGCTCATTAAAGAGGACCACTGGAACTGCTTCAGAAAATGGCAAAAACAATGGGATAAGTGTGCTGGAATTAAGGGAGAGTCAGGGCCGTGTGTCTTTTACTATAATAATCAAAAAATAAACACACACTATTTTGTCACTGCATACACTCCAAGACCCATGCCATTCCCACACCTCTTCTCAGCCATGCTGTATAGCCACAGGGATGGTACTGTTGTCTTTGCAGCACTGTATTTTTTTTTTCTGTATTTTAGGGAAGGGTCTACAGGGTGTTCAGCGTCTCACTACTAGATCGTACGCATAGTGATTCTCCTGTTTACAGCTTCCCAGGAGCTGGGATTACAGGCATGCACCACCACTCCTAGTCTCAATTGTTGTCTCAGTGCACCCTGGGGGTGGGGCCGGCATGGCAGGCCCTGGTATTGAACCCCCAGACCCTGTGCCTACTTGCAGGTACTTTAATCCACTGAATTATTTGGCCTGTCCACTGTATTTTATTCTTGGAGAAGCTTCATTTTTCCAAAACACTTCTGGCCTCTGTTCTCCCTGCCTGTTCCTAAACACAAGAGAATCCTCCATGCCTTCTGGGGGCCCCCTGCTTGCCAGCTGCCTCGCTTGCCTAGCCATCCATGGCAGCCCACGGCCCAACTGTGGCTCCTTTCCTTATTTTCCTTAGTGCTGAGCAGCATGGCTGGAACCTCCAACCAGCCATGGTCTCCCCATCCAGAAGGGGCAGCGCCCCACAGGGATGACTGACGGCTCAGTCCTCACACCCTTGGGGACCATAGCAGCTACTGGAGCAATCTAGTAACAGTTAATGTGGGGGACACACGGGAGAGTGATCAACTGGGTGCTGTAGTTCATCAGGGACCACAGAGCAGAGGACTTAAGGTTTCATTTAGGAATGGCCTGAGACTTTACCATTATGCCTGTGATACAACAGAGACCCCTGGCAATGCATGGGAAATGCCTGGTCTCTTTCTCTGTTGAGTCCTGCTAAAGCAGTGGGTCCCAACTGTGGCCACTGTAGAGTCACTGGGGATCTCCCAGAAGTCCCGAGGCACCCCCATCCTCCAGGCCTCTGTGTTCAGCCAGGGTTGAGAGGCTGCTGAGTGTCTAATGGCTGCAGAGTGTGGACCATAGTGGTTCCCACGCCTCGACAGTGGTGAGAAGGTGGAACCACTGCCTCCCTAGGGATCTAGTGGACAAATCGTAGGGTAAGCATGCATGAAGGTAGAGGAGTGCTTTTTTTTTTTTTGACAGAACCAGGGATTGAACTCAGGCCCTTGTGCTTGCCAGAGAAGTGCTTATTTCACTGAGCCATCTCCCTGACCCCTCTTTGTTGTCTTTTTGAGGCAGGGTCTCACTGTGCAGTTCGGGCTGGCCTTGAGCTCACTTTGTAGCCCAGGCTGGTCTTGAACTCACAACAATCCTCCAGCCTCAGCCTCCCGAGTGCTGGGATTACAGGCATGCGCCACCATGCCTGGCTAGAGAGAGTATTCTGAAGATTTATGGATATTTTTCTGCATCAGCACAGAGCCTTTAGGGCTCACTGCTGTCATCCCTTATCTGACTGATGTGGCTGTCACCCTGCAGATTAGAGGTCACCGCCTCCCGTCTCACTGTACCTATAGGCTCAGTCTCCAACATCTGCAACCTCATCCCTGCCCCAGATGAAAGCTCAGCCCCACGCCATACCCTGGCCCTATTCCTGTCTGAAGCTGCTGCTATGGGCTGTGAGTTCTGTCTTGGTTCCTGGCTCACATCTTGCCTGGACTCCAATTCTGAACCATTAACACACCCCACCTCTACCCCTACTGCCAGTGGCTCCTACATTTATTTACTCCTGGACCTGAGTCAATTCTGTAGACTTGGTCTGGCACAGTAAAATCAAATCACACTGCCCTTGTGCCGGAAGCCCTCCAGGGATGGCCACACAGTGAAGCTGGCTCCCTCCGCAGCTCCACTGCTGCCCTGCTCCCCAGCTCACTCTCCAGGCGTTGCACGGGTTCCTGGATCTGCAGCCCAGGCGTGGGCCCTGTGGCTCTGCCCATCTCCATGGTGTGACCCTTCTCCCCATGCAGCTCTCTAGCTATCTGTGTCATGTCACTGAATGCCCCGATGGGAAGATACGAGCCCAGTTTACTTGTGCGAGCCTGCTGCAGCCAGTCCAGGCTGGTCGTACACACTGCCACGGAGCACATTCCCACTTCAGGGCCTCTGCACCTGCTGGGGCTTCTGCTGGCGACCCCACCTGGCCTCCCTGACCTTTGCGTCCAGCTTCATCTGCCACGTGGGTTTCCAGCTCAAGGAGGCCTTTTCTGACCTTTGATTGATGTGGCCTCCTCAGCACCTGTCATCAGCTACAGTTCTTTATTCACTGACATATTTTCTTCAGCCTCCTCCCGCCAGCATAAACTCCATGAAGGCAGAGGAGTGCTCTGATACTCCTGTATGTCCAGCTCAGAGACCGGCTGGTGCACAGAGAGCTGAATGTAGCTGGGACGATGCCTGGAGGACCTCTTCGCAGACCAGGTGTGGGCTGCGTTCCTGAGTTGGTGCCATCTGTCTTCCAATGCTTTGCCCCTTCCTCCCCCC
>PVKA01033791.1:7143-24150 GCA_004027165.1 Ctenomys sociabilis | reverse complement strand
TTTTTTTTTTTTTTTTTTTTTTTTTTTTTTTTTTTTTTTTTTTTTTTTTTTTTTGTCTTTTTGAGACAGGGTCTCACTATGCAGTTCAGGCTGGTCTTAAGCTCACTTTGTAGCTCAGGCTGGTCTCGAACTCACAACAATCCTCCTGCCTCAGCCTCCCGAGTGCTGGGATTACAGGCCTGCGCCACCACGCCCGGCTGATTACTTGAATTTCTTACAATAAGATTAGGTAAGTGTCTTTGTTGTAAGTAGTTTTCCTGTCTTTCTATTACTAGTATAATTTGTTCAATCAGGGAAAATTTACTTTTCAAAAATATTTATATCACACAAAAGTTCATAAGCTTGACATTGTCAAATTTCAATTTTGTCCTTTATTGGTATCTTTATCATAAATGAAATACTCTCTGCTTTTTTTGCATATGTGATATTTTAATAGACCATATAAATCTTTCTGTAAATGTTTTAACAAACTCAAAATTGTGCTGAAGTAAAACAGGAGGAAGGCTTTATTTATAAAGGCAACTGAAAATGAGAGTCTACTGGGAAGTGCAAGGCCCTGAGTTCAATCCCTGGTTCCACCAAAAAAAAAAAAAAAAAAAAAAAAAAAAAAAAAAAAAAAAAAAAAAAAAAAAAAAAAAAAAAAAAAAAAAAAAAAAAAAAAAAAAAAAAAAAAGAAATAAAAAAGAAATGAGAGTTCATTTTGAAGTAAAATGAACTTCAAAGCCAAGTTTGCTGAACTAGAGATTGTCAGGCTTCATAAGGTCAAGTACAAAGCTAAAGAAAAGAACTAGAGGGCCTTAGAGATAACAATCAGCCATTTGTGCTTTCTAAGTGGTTTTCTTCAAAGGAAAGGTATATTGTACTTTTAAGGAAGAAGGTAATTTTGTAATGAGAGCAAGGTGCCAGCTGAGGTTAGGTTCTTGATGCTGTCCCAGAAGATGGGAAATAGAGGTTCTCTATAGTTTGATGATGAGAACCAGAGGTTGATCATAGGTCTGGAGAAAGACACTTGTAGGTTATTATGTGCCAAGAAAATTTTTACAAAGATTTATATTTCAAAAGTACAGAGAAAAAAGTGTAGAATTTCAAGTTTTTCAAAGGAAAAACTCTGAGAAAAGGAAGGTCAAAGCCTCAAGTCAAAAAGAAGTCTAAAATATGATGAAATTATTCAGGACATGAAGGTCATCTTAGTCAGTGGCATTATTAATTATATGTATTAATTAAATTTCCCTATTAATGTAGACATTCTCACTGACAAAATTCATTTGTTTAATAATTTGTTTCATAATTCTGTTATTTTTTAAATGTTTAAAATTAATATTAATGAGAAATAGCAATGAGATAGCTTCAAAACAGGTAAGTAGGACAGTTACAATAATTATTACATTAAATGTTGTTGTCTTCATAGTAGTTATTCAGAAGACAAGATGCAGATATGATCTTTTCTCTAAACAATATTAGTCCAAATCTTTCTTCTCATTGAAGTAAGGGAAAGCTGTATGTAAATCTTAGCTATTTTGTGTATTCATATACATATATATGTATATATATATATTTACTGCAAAATGGTCTTTTATTTATATACTCCTTTTAGTTTTTTTTTTGTCAGAGATGGGTGTTCCATTGCTGCCAGAGAAGCTGTATTTGGAGAAGTCTTTAAAGGACTTTTTCATACATGATGCCAGTTAAAATAGAGGAGGTACTTGAATTCAGAAAAATATCCCAATATATTCTAATAGTCCATGAGTTGTGAGTTATCAACAGAACCAACATTTGTCAAAAGTTGTTGACTTGAGCATTTCAAAGCTCAGCATATTAATGTGGCATTACTTTTTATACATCATGGTTATATTTTTATGCTGGATGGTTAAGGCCAAATTAAAGCAAGAACTATATAACAAAAAATGTAATTTTTTGTATCTGACAAGGTCAGTCAAATCCCCTCAAGATTTAACCCGGAACCATGTAAAACACTTTGTAGCTCTTTTGTCATGGTCAACCATTTGGATGAGTCCTGAACGTTGCTTGATCAATTTGCTCTCTGTGAAAGCCTGAAAGATATGTTTCTCTCTAGGTGACACTATACATCATTGATCACTTTCCTTTGTGGCCTCATAATCTTGAACAGAAAATTTGGGACACCACTGAGTTACAGGATTTCACAGGATAGATTCTCTTAGGTCCTGAGTCCTCACTGACGTTGAAAGGGTATGGTCAAAATATTCGCTATCCTGATCAGCATTCTTTTTCGCTAATGTTTTGGTCTGCAAACTTTAGTTATTAACCTTCCAGAAGAGAAGCTTAATGATATTATTACCCTGTAACAGAGGGAGTTGAGCTTAACATCACTATCTGTCTGAATATCAAGTACCTTAGACATAACTGGAACTGGTATTTTCCAACATCAATGGATATTCTAAACTTTAAAACTCTATAGATAGAATGTAAAAAAAATACACAGTTTACATGGAAACTTAGAAATCAAACCATATATAACATTGTAGGACAATCCTCTTACTTTTTTTCTTGTCTTTTGTTTTCTTTTATTACCTTTTTTTCCCTTACAAACATTTACTTTAAAGAGAGTTTCTTTAAACAAAGTTGATATGACATTAGAAGCAGTAAGCATTTAGAAGACCAGAATGATAGGTATTTCAGGCATGGTTTTAGTGTTACACATTTCTATCCTCAGTGTAGTTGCTTAGTTCACAGATATCAGAATATGGAGTTAGTTGGGGTGAGAATTCTACCCATTAACTGCAATTTTCAAAAACTGGATAGAGATTCTTAGGACTATTGCCTTAACTATATTGTTTATATAAATGTATGGGTTTTGCCCCTGTTATATTTCCTAACTTTTCTATTGTATCTCTATTGCTTAATCCTTAAGTTCTCACTTTTCATTTAACTGTTACAACTTTCAATTTTTATTTCTTCCTTTTAGTTCTTAGACTAGGGAGACAATATAATATTTACACATGAGAGTCTGGTTTATTTCACTTATGTGTATATCTTCAAGTTGAATCTACTTATATATGAAGGTTTAGAGTTTATTTTTCTTTACAGCTGAGTAATACTCCATTGTATACAAACACCACATCCTTTTCATCCATTGTTCCTCAGGTGATAGGCTTTTTGGTTGTTTCCAAGATTTGGCTATCACAAATTGTGCTGCCACAAACACAGGTGTACATATATCACTATGATATGTTGTTTTCAGTTCTTTTGGGAAAATTCCCAGAAGGCAAGTAGTTGGAGTGAAGGGGATTTCCAGTTCTAGTTTTCTGAGGAGTCTCCACACTGATTTCCATAATGGTTTTACCACTCTACATTCTCACCAGCAGTTGAGAAGGATTCTTTTTTCACTGCAGCCTCTCCTGTATTTGTTGTTATAATTTCCTTATGACAGCCATTCTTTGTGGAGTGAGATGGTATCTCAGCATTTTGTTAACTTACATTTCATGAATGGCTAGTGATGTGGAGCATTTTTTAATCTATCAATTAGCTTCTTGCATTTCTTCCTCTGAGAAGTATGCTTTCATATCAGTTACTGCTTCTGGATTGGGTCTTTAAATTTAGGGGTCCTAATGTTTCTTAGGCCTTTGTAAATTATAGATAGAAGACCTTTGTGTGAGTGCTTATTAGTTAAGACTTTTTCTCAATTTGTGGGTTGTCTTTTCACTCTGTTGGTAATTTCTTCTGACATGAAAAAAACCTTTCAATACAAGGAGATCCCAGTTGTTAATTCTTTCAAGTATTTCTCATGCAGACTGATTTTTGTTCATAAACTGTTTGCCTACTCCTATGTCTTCAAGATTTCCTCCTACATTCTCTTTTAGGAGATTTAGTGTTTCTGTTTTAATTTTAGTTCTTCTCTTTCCTCCTCCTTCTTCTCCTTCTCCTTCTTGTTCTTTCTTCTTCTCCTTCTCCTTCTCATTCTTTCTTTTCTTCTTCTTCTTTTTTCTTGTTCTTGTTCTTGTTCTTCTTTTTTCTTCTTCTTGTTCTTGTTCTTCTTCCTCCTCTTCCTCCTTCCTCCTCTTTCTTCTTCCTCTTCCTCCTTTTTCTTCCTCCTCCTGCTTCTTTCACTTCTTTTTTCTTCTTCTTGTTGTTGTTGTTCTTCTTGTTCGTGTTCTTGTTGTTGTTGTTGTTCTTCTTCTTCTCTTCTTCTTTTTTTCTTCTTTTCTTCTTCTTGTTCTTGTTCTTTTTCTTCTTGTTCTTCTTCCTCCTCCTTCCTCCTCTTTCTTCTTCTTTTTTCTTCTTCTTCTTGTTCTTCTTCTTGTTGTTGTTGTTGTTGTTCTTCCTCTTCCTTCTTCTTCCTCCTCCTTCTTCCTCCTCCTGCTTCTTTCTCTTCTTCTTTCTGTCTGTCTGTCTGTCTGTCTGTCTGTCTGTCTTCTTCTTCTTCTTCTTCCTCTTCTTCCTCTTTTTCTTTTTCTTTTTTTTTTTTTTTTTTGTATTTTAGGGAAAGGTCTACATGATGCTCATGGTCTCACTAGTAGATCAGACTCATAGTGATCCGCCAGTTTACAACCTTCCAAGAGCTTGAATTATAGGCACACGTCACCATGCCCAGTCTCAATTGCAAACTCAGTGCACCCTATGGATATTCAGGGTCGGTTGGCCCAGCCATTGAACCCCCAAGCCCTAAGCTTGCTTGAAGGTGCTTTAATAATAATAAAATAAAAATCACTAAGCTATTTGGCTGGTCCTAATATTTAGGTCTTAAATCCATTCTGACTTTAGCTTAGTTCATGGTGAAAGACCTGGGTCAAGCTTTAGTTTTCGACATGTAGAGAGCCAGTTTTTTTTTTTTTTTTTTTTTTTTTTTTTTTTTTTTTTTTTTTTTTTTTTTTTTTTTTCAGTAGCATTTGTTAAAGAGGCTATCTTTTTTTCCAGTGGCATGTTTGGCCCCTTTGTCAAAGATAAGATAGTTGAGTGTGTTCATGGAGGCTTCTGCATCTTTTAATCTATTCCACTGATCCTCAGTTCTAATTTTTTTGTCAATGCCATGCTGAGTTTATTACAGTAGCTTTGCAGTTTAATTTGAAGTCAGGAATTGTAATGCCTCCTGCCTTGTGGCCAGGATTGCCTTTGCTATTCTAGGTCTTTTCTGGTTCCAAATAAGGTTTAGTAATGATTTCTCTAGGTCTGGGAGGTATGTTGTTGGTAGTTTGATAGGTACTGTATTAAATCAGAACAGCAATTTTGGGAGTATGGCCATCTTCACGATGTTGGTTCTTTCTATCCAGGAGCATGGAATATTTTTCTCTTTTCTGAATCCTCTACAATCTCTTTATTCAAAGTACTGTAATTTTCCTTGAAAAGATATTTGACTTCTTCAGTTAGATTAATTCCAAGGTATTTCATTTTCTGCAGTGCTATTGTAAAAGGTATTATTTCTCTAATTTCCCTCTCAGTGTGTTTGTTTGTCTGTTTAGAGGAATGCTATTGACTTTTGGGTATTGACTTTGTATCCCTCTATGTTTTTGAATTTATGTATTAATTCTAATAGTTTTTTGGTGGAATTTTTTGGGTCTTCAAAGTAAAGTATAATAATTAATAAAACTTCTTTTCTTATTCTCATTCCTTTTTTCTCCCTCTCTCTTGTCTAGTGGCTCTAGCTAATGATTCCAGAACTCTATTGAATAGGAGTGGTGATAGAGGATATTCCTGTTTTGTACCAAATGTGAGAGTAAAAAATTTCATTTTTTTCTCCATTTAAAATTATTTTAGCAGTTGGATTGTCATAGATGCCTCTTGTCAGAAAGTGTTAGAAGCCATCTGTTTCAGTTTTCTGTAGGACTTTGAACATGAATGAGTGCTGGACTTTGTCAAAAGCCTTTTCTGCATCAATTGAGATGATCTTTTTTTTTTTTTTTTCATTTGGTTGAATTGATAGAGTGTATTAAGTTTATAGATTTGCAAATGTTAAACCATCCTTGCATCCCTCGGATGAATCCTACCTGGTCATGGTGTATAATCTTCTTGATGATTTGCTGTAGTCTATTTGCTAAGAGTTTATTAATGAGTTTTGCATCTATGTTCATGAGCAGTTTGGCCTGTAATTCTCTTTGTTAGTAGTGTTTTCCCCTGGTTTTAGTATCAGTATAATACTTGCCTTGAGGAATGATTTTGGGAGGATTGCTTCCTTCTCAATTTCATTGAAGAGTCTGAGGAGTATAGGGATTATATCTCCTGTAAGTTTCTTGTAGAATTCAGCTGAGAATCCATCAGGACCTGGACTTTGTTGGTAGGTTTTTTACTACATTTTGTATTTATTTGCCGGTTGTTGTGTTATTGAGTTATTGAGAGCTTTTATATTTTCTTGATTCAGTTTTGGTAATTTGTACCTTTCTAGGAATCTGTCCATTTCTTCTGTGTCTTTAATTCTGTGAGAGTACAAGAGTACATATTCTTTTCTTTTTCGGAACCAGGGATTGAACTCAGACCCTTGTGCTTGCCAGGGAAGCATTTATTCTACTGAGCCATCTCCCCAGAACCCGAGAGTACAAATTCTAAGAGTAGCTATTAATGATCTTCTGAATTCACCCAATATCTGTAGTAATTTCACACTTTTCATCCTTATTGCTTGAATTGAAGTTTCTCTTTCCTCGTATTGATGAAGTTATCGATGGGTTTATCAATTTTGTTTAATCCTTCTAAGAACAATGCTTTCTAATATGTTAATCTTTTTATTTGTCTCGATTGCATTAATTTCTGCTCTAATCTTTTTTTTTTTTTTTTTTTTCCGTAACTGCGGATTGAACTGAGGACCTTGAGCTTGCCAGGGAAGCACTTGTTCTACTGAGCTATGTCCCCGACCCCTCCTCCCATCTTTGGGCTTTGAGTGTGGTTTGTTCTTCTGTTTCTAGACTTTTGTGATTCAGTATGATGGTATTTATTTTTTCTCATTCTCCTTTCCTAATGTGTGAGTTCACAACTATAAATTTTCCTCTAAAAACTGCTTTCATTGCATCTCAATGGTTACAATAAGTTCTGCTTGAATTTTCATTGAATTGTAGATATTGTTTAACTTCATGTGCAACCCATTGGTTGGTGAGGAGGATGTTGTTTAATTTTCATATATGTAGGGTTTTTTTTTTTGTTTCTTTTGTCATTTATTTTATTTCCTTGCATTGTGGTTAGATAATACTCATGGGATAATCTCTGTTTTCTTGCATATACTTAAGCATGACCTATGGAGTAGATTGTGTAAATTCCTATTTCAGAAACTGTCCCATGAGTAGCTGAAAATAGTATGTATTCAGCTGAAGTTGGATGAAATTATCCGTATATGTACACTAAGTCCATTTAGTCCAAGTTCTGGTTCAGTTCTGCTACTACTTTGTTACTTTTTTCTCAGCTTGACCTATCTTTTGGGATAAGGGATTGTTAAGTCCTCCCATTAAGATTGTGATACTGGATATTAGATTTGTCATGTCCTTTAAGATTTGTCTTATATATTTGGGTGCTTTTGTGTTTGGTGCATACATATGCAGGAGCGTTACCTTTTCCTTTTGAAATTTTCCCCTAACCAGTATGTACTTCCTTTCTTTATTTTGTTTGTTTATTCTTTGTGTGAAGTTGAGAATGTCTGCTAACAGGATTGCGACCCCTACTGTTTTCTTAGGTGCTACAGTATATACTACTGTTCTCCATCCTTTGACTTTCAGCCTATGAATTTCGTTATGAGTTATGTGTGTTTCTTGTATATAGCATATTGTTCGATTTTGTTTGCTAATCCACTGTGTCAGTCTATTTCTTTTAATTTGTAAATTGAGTCTATTTACATTGATGCTTATAATTGATATGTATTGACTTTTGATTGACAGGTCATTTATCTGCTGTTATCTATGTGTTTCACTCCTGTATTTAATTGTTTGCCCTATTTGATGGGTTCTGTCTGTGATTGTTTAGGTTCCTCTCTAGAACATCTTTTAGTAGTCTGTGTAGGGTTGGCTTTGTCATCATGAAATTCTTTTATTTTTCTGTCTTAGCAGTATTTCACTTCTCCATCAAATTTGAAAAAGAAGTTTGCATTGTGTAGCAGTCTGTCATGGAATTTTTTTCCATGGAGGACTTGAAGTACTATGCTCCATGCTTTCTTGCCTTTATGGTTTGTGAAGAGAGATCTGTCATTATTCTGATGTTTTGTTTTGTTTTTTTATATGTGATCTGTTTCTTTACTCTAGTGGCTTTCAGTATATTGTTTTTGTTGTGGATTTCTAGGATCTTCACTATCATATGACTGGGTATGTTTTTAATTGAGCTGACGTTATTTCGAGTTCTATATGCTTTAGGTACCTGAATGTCATATTGTTTTCCCATATTTGGGAATTTTCTTGCTATTATGTCTCCCCATATTCTTTTATATATCCTATTTGTTTATAAGAGACCTTTTTTTTTTTTTTATCTTATCACTATATACAATGGCGTCTTCAAGATCTGAAATTTTATCTCCAGTTTCATTCATATAGTTTTGCAAGTTTGTGACTGAGATTTTAATCTCCTGTGTGTCTCTTTGAATCTGCTTTCCAGTATCTGTTGCTTTCCTATATTGCTCATTCAAGGATTTCATCATTTTTGTATTCTATATTTTTATCATGTCTTTTTTAGAATCACTTAGTAATTCTTTCACTATAGTTATCATTTTTTAACTTCAGATATTATTTCTGATCTGATAGCGTGTATACCTTTCTGCAGCTGCTTCTTTACTTCAGATCCTATAAATATATATTTCAGCTGTCTGATTCCCAATTTCTTCTATTCTAGTATCTCCTGCATTTGTTTTGGGTGGGCTCATGGCCTGAGAATGCATTTCTGCTCCTTCTGTTTGTCATTTTGTATAGCATTGTCCTCTGATCTTTGTTGTAGATTTTTGATGCAGTTATATTCTTAGCACCAACTGAAATTCTTACCCAAGAGATTATGTGGTCAAGGCATTCACAGTTTTGTATGTACAAAACTATAACTAGGTACACTAATAATGAGTAATAATATTTAGCAGTTGACAAAGTTTTGTAACTGATGGGTTTGTAGTTCTGAATGTAAGAGCAAACATTACATCTGTGTAGCTAAGCAGCTATTAAATTGGGAATTTGTATGCAAGTTAGTTCCCCTAAGTTGTGCCTGATCACCCCTCTTAATGTACCTGGGTCCTTCCAGGCAGACTAGTTCATTCTGGGTACCTATTACACCATCTCTAGATCAAGATAGAAGAGGAATTATGTTCTCATAGATCTGGATCTAGCAAAATGTCATGTCTTACAGGGTCAAGATGTACCAAATTTGAACTCCTCCAGATGTGCCTGGCTTGCTTTTGGCTCCTGTGTTCGACTTCTTCTTCCTGCTGCAACATGCCAGGTTGTCCCTCTGGCTGGAAAGGAATCCAGCAAGGGTGCGAGGAAGTTCTCACACATGCTATTTCTGGGATGGGGCTGGAATGGTCAGGCGAGCATGGGAGAAATTCTTACAGACATACCAGTTCTGGGCTCTGGCTGGAGATGTCTGGTAGGCATGTGGAAGGTCTTACACACACACTAGTCCTGGGCTGGGGCTGGAGGGGTCCAACTTTCTGTGATTTTTTTTTTAAACAAAATTTGCCTGTATTTGCCATTCATACTGCTTACATTCACCATAGAAAATTTATAGTAATACATAATACATATTAATTTTTCTTTTATTTCCCATTCCCCTTCAACCCTTTTTCCCCCTCCTCATTTAAATAAACATTGTTTCTATTTCATTCATTTTAAAATCTCCTTTTCTCTTCCTTTTCTTCCTCTTGCTCTCTTCTTTATTTCCCTTCCCACTAGAAAATGTGTTTCCTACGTCATCAGATCTATGTTCCCCTTTTTCTTTGTTTACCTTTAGGGTTTGTCACAATAGAGAACCAATGATATATTTAATCTAGCTTGTTCTTTTTTTGTACCAGGGATCAAACTCAGGACCTTATGATTGCCAGGCAGGCACATATGCCTCTGATCTATCTCCCTAGCACTAACATGTCATATTATGTGACTTAAAATTATGGTTTCAAGATTCATCTGTTCATGGAAGAATAGAATGAATAAAGTTTACACTTATTTATGGCATATATATATATATATATATATATATATATATATATCCATTCATGTGTTGCTTAGCATATGGGTGTGTCCAAGATTTAACCATTATAATAAATTTTGGTGTTATAGACATGGATATATTGCTGTGCTATGATGCTTTTAATGCTTTTGGGACAATGTCTAGAATGGCAATAGCCTAGTCATATGAAACTTCCAGTTTTAGTTTCTGAGGAAACTCCATACTAATTTCCATAGTGCTTGAACCAGTTTACACTCCTACCAACAATACAAAATCATTCCTTGTTACAGAATTTCCCAGAATTTGTTATTGGTTCATTTGTTGAAGTCAACCATTCTTTGTGGAATGAAATAAAATATGAATTCTTTGAATTTGCATTTCTCAAATGACCAATGATGTTGAACATATTTTCACATATTTATTTGCTTTTTGTACATCTTCATCTGGGAAGTAGTAGGCTAAACCATAAGCTCATATGAGGAAGGAAATTATAAAGATCAGAGCAGAAATTAGTGCATTGCTGGGGACTAGGGAGATGGCTCAGTGGAATAAGCAGTTCCCTGGCAAGTGGAAGGACCTGAGTTCAATCCCTAGTTCTGTCACAAAAAAAGAGAAAGAAAGTAGTGCATTGGAGACTGAAAAAAGATACAAAGAATCAATGAATCAAAGAGTTGGTTCCTTGAAAAATTCTAAATAAAGACTTAGCCAATCTTACCAAGAAAGGAAATGAAGATTCAAATCTACACAATTAGATATCAAAAGGGCAAAATCACAATGGACTATGCAGAAATTTAGAAGATCATCTATACCTACTCTGAAAACATGTATTCTAATAAGATGAAAAATGGAGGAGAGCAAGACAGATTCCTATATGAATTACCAAAGCATAATCAAGAAGATATAAAAATTCTAAATAAACCAACATCAATCAATGAAATTGAAGATGCAATTAAACCTCTATCAACAAAGTAAAGCTCAAAACCTGATGATACACTGTTAAATTTTACGAGCAATTAGGAGAAGACTTAACACAACTATTTCTCGAACTCTTTAACGAAACTGAAATAGAAACAATACCCCCAAATTCATTTCTGGAAACAAGCATTATTACCACACTACCAATACTGGATAAAGACTCAACTGACACAGGAAATTACAAGCCAATCTCTCTCATAAACATAAACAAATCTTCAAGAAGATACTAGAAAATAGAATGCAGCAAATAATCAAGATAATTATACACTATGACCAACCAGGATTCATCACAGGTATGCAGCAATGGTATAACATACATAAATTAGTAAAATTAACATACCATAATAGAGCCAAGGACAAAAATCAGATGATCCTCTCAATAGATGCAGAAAAAGTTTTTGACAAAGCCTGGGCCCCATTCATAATAAAAATCCTACAGAAAATTGGAATACATGGTCTTTATCTCAATCTCATAAAGCTTCCTATAACAAACTAACAGCCAACAGTATACAAAATGAACAAAAACTGAGGCATAATCTATGACTAGTTCAGCATTAGCACATTGAAAATTTTAAGTATTAAATTTAAACATTAACTTTAAATGTTACAAAGAAAAAATTAAAATGTAAACTAGAAAGGTCTTTGAAGATAACATGTATCTTAAGCCTGGATTTTCTTTGCATTTCTGGATAATTTTGCCAAAACACTTTTCCACTGTAAACCACAAACTTCCTTCTGTAGGATGCCCTTGAAGTTTCAGTTTATTTCCTTTTTTGTTTCTATATTATAAATGTTTATTTATTGCAGATTATTTCAGTGTTTTCTCAATAGTTTAGCCACATGGAACAGCTATTTATTATCATTACCCTAAAGGATAGAGTGTGGGCAGAGGGGCATGTAAAATCATCTTTCAGTGGTCAATGCCATTAAAATTAACCTTTTAGACTGTCTGCTCCTGATATTTGAAAAACCTTGAGAGGCCTTATCCCAGACAGAATTACAATTTTGCTCTTTTTTCCTTCTCACCCTACACTCTTACCTGTATTAATGATTGAGACACGAGGTGATCATCTTTCAGACGGACATCTCTCAGGCTGAGATGGTTGCTATTTTTCTTTCTCTGTACTGTGAGTTTAAAGATCAGAAAGTCCTTGTCCTGGGTGATAGATGTGCCATGCCTTAATTGCTCCTATTCAGTCTCAAATAAAGCACCATTCATGAATACATTTTGAAATGTACTTTTATTACTTCATTTAAAAGGTGTATGTGAAGTGATACTTCTTCAAAACATCCAAGAGACACTGCACGGAAGTTTCAAGTGCATGGGCTTTTCCTACACACTACACAGTCTTGTAAACTCAAAGCTGTAATTTTTATTAGCTGCCGACAATTGGAATACCCTTGAATCATGTTGGTCAAGACTATGGTTCTTCCTCTGAGAATATATACAGAGCCAGATTATATAATAATTTCATTTTCCTTTATTCTGGCAGACAGAAGCCCTGGATATCAGGCAAACTAATACAATGTACAATTTTGAGGAAATATGTTATATTATTATGGGCTCAGTTCACACAGCCACAGCCATGAGCTAGAAGATAAGGAAGAGACATAGTTTCTCAAGAGCCCTGAGAACTAAAATAAAGTAGTGGCTTTGACTGAAGAGTATAAACTGTGCATAGATAGTAACATTTGACAAAGTATACTCATTATAGATGGTTTATCTCCCCAAGAGTACCAAACAACATATTTTTTCCACCATACTTTAAAAACCATGTGCACACTGTCTGGAAATCATATTATTAAAGAAGGACATGTGTTTTATGTTATTTTGCATCTATTTTATAGTGGCTAAAAAATTATCTATGTTTTATCCAGGGCAATGATTTTAGAAAGCCAAGGACTTATTAGATATAGAAAACCTTGATTCTCCTGCTGTATAGAGCAACTCTGTACATCATATTGAGGCTTTTAACATGATATTAAGTTGATTTATTTGGTGTCATTATTGCTTTGCACATCCTTTGGTCTTTATCTAATAATATATGATGTATAATATATTATATATAATAATTATATATTATATTCATAATATATATATTTAACATATATTAATAATACATAATATATCATGTTATAGATATTTGCAATTTAAATTTAATCCAATGTGATATTTAATGTAGTCAGTATTATAATGGTTTTATTATTATTCCATTGTAATATTTGTACAAATAATTCTTTCATTACTATTAGACATTTAATGAAGATGCAGAAAGAGACCCCATATTAACCTCTGTAGACATTTTTCTCACGTTCTACTATTGTTTTCATAATTCATATTTCATTGTTACTGAAATTTTCAATATCTGTAAATGTGCTCATTGCTAAACTAATTTGAATTAATTTTTCAAAATGAATGAATGGCATGATATCATAACCTCAAAATTTTATAGCAGTTCCCAGAGTTTTAAACATCACTGAGTTTGTGATTATATAAATAACCTTTAATTTTGCATATCAGTTCTCCTACTTAAGCTGTTTTCTTAACTCAAATAATCAAATGTTCATAAAGTAAATGTCAAGCTGAAATTAATATGTTTAGAAATAAGCAGCATGATGTTTAAGAGCAGTCTTCAATAGCTAAATACCACTAAGGAAAGACTTCATGAACCATACCTATTTAAAGATCACTAAAACACTGAATTTCAATCTTGTAATCTAGTTTGACTTTACTAGTTCTGTGATTGTGATGCTGCATCATTGGGCCCAGAAAATTTTTTTTATTTCTTCTAAATCATAAACACATTAAAAATAAACGGTTCAATCTAAAGTGTTCTAATTTCATGATTGATAGATTATAAAATTATACTTCTTATCTCTGTGTTTGATGGTGGGGGAACCTTGAAACCAGAGGTCTATTAGTTTCATTGGTAATCCTGAAGGATTTTGGAGTGAAATTTCAGGAATGATTTAGCAATAATACAATAAAAACAGATGCAGATTTCCATGACTTCTCTTTGAATTTTGACTCTGTGGGCACATATGGTTATAATTTTGGTTGAAACAGAATGTTACGGTTGGTATTTGGTGTTCCCTCAAAATAGCCTCATGCGGTAGAGGGGAGGGCTTCCAGAGGCTTTATTTTTTCTTTCTTCTATTCATTGTCCAGTGCTGGGATTGTCCGTGTGAGTGCTACTCCCACCAGGGGGTGGATAGCCTTCATGCAATATAAGGGAGTGAGAGAGGCTTAACATGAACTGTTGAACTCTGCCATGTTCCATTCTGCCTTGGAATCAACCTCCAGAAACTTGAGCTAAATAAACTTTTCCTTCATTAATTCTGGGAGTCAGGTATTTTTTCTTAGCAGAGGGAGAAAAGTATGTGAGACACAGATTTTAGTTTTCATTTAAGCCATTAAGAGAGTAACAGAAAACAAAGTGGTCTTTTCATGCTATAGACAATTTCCAAAATTATTATAATATTATCTATTTCAGTTTCTCTCTTTTTTTTTTTTTTACAAACTGACATTGTTTATTATTATTAGGCACATGAATTATCAGAAATAGGGAAAACACCAAGTACACTCCAGTTGTCAAGTGGGGCCGCTGGCTGGGTTAAATACCGACAAATCTGTATGAGCACCTATTAAAAGTTTAACAGGCCTTTTTTATATTGACAGTTAAAATGGGTTCCCTCGGGCTTGAGAAGGGAGACACATAACAACCTCAGTCTGAATCTTTCTCTGATTCCATCATAAATCCCCCCCCCCTTTTTTTTTAACAGCTTTGGACATTTTGTTTGAAAAGTCCCTTTTTTCTTTCTGGATCTAAGAAAGCATAAATTTTTTCATTTATTTTTATTTTATTGAAGTACAAATATGAATGAGACACTTTTAAGGCATCTTAACAGGACAGATTCGATAAACTAATACATTGCAAACTTTTCATAATGTTTTGGTATCATACAAGGTGCATACATGATATTATACTTAAAGAGACAATTATAGCACATGTCTCTTATCAGTAAATTAAGAGAGTGTAGCTGTTTACTTATCTCATTTTTAATACCTGAATTATATCACAGATTCAATAATTAATACTTTCTACCTTGGCATCTTCCTAGTGGTTGTCCATAGTACTAGAAGCCAACATAATATCTTGTTGAACCACTATTAGTGCAAATCTTGCTTCTCATAGAATTATGTAGAAGCATGCCATATTTATCCTAACTGTACTGTTTATACAAATACATCATTATTCTTCCTCTGTATACCCTTTTTTTTTGCCTAGACCTGTCAAAGATGGGCACTCCATTGTCATTAAACCAATTTTGGTGCCTGAACTCAGTGACACAATCCAACACAGTCCAGCATTCCACAATAATAGTGAGTTATCTGAAGAAGTTGTTGAGTGTAGCCATTTACAGCTCAACTTATTATTATATGTGTTGTATACCTCATTTTTATTCATTTCTGCTGGATGGTTAACACCTAGATGGAGCAACACCTATATACCAAAACATGTAGATTTTGTTTCTGATGAGGTCAGTGAAGTCCCCTCAGTGTTTATCTTGTAATCTTGTACCTTACTCTGTAGATCCTTTGTGTCATCCATGTGGATGAGTCACGGCCAATGCTTGACCAATTTGCTCTCTAAATGGTGCTGGAAAACATGGCTTTCTACATGCCGAAAACTAGACCCAGCTCTATCACCATGCACTAAGTTAAAGTCAAAATGGATTGAAGATGCAAGAACCTGAGAGAAAGTTTTATCTTCATGTGACTCTCCCCAGGCACACTATACAACATCAATTTCTTTTCTGTGTGGCTCCTTAATCTCCTTCAGAAAATTTGGAACTCAACCGAATTTCATGATGTTATAGCACTGGTTCACCTATGTACTGAGTCTTCGCTGACCTAGAAAGGCTAGGACCAAAATGTTGGCTGGCCTTATGGCTCTTCTATTTCTCCAATTTTGATCTGTGAACTTAGGTTGTTAACCATCCAGAAGAAAAGCTGATTAGCACCCTGCAGCATATGCTGTTCACTTTGCCCTATCTCACTTAGTTGTTGTTGTACATTTCTGTTTGTATTTCTTCTTTTCACTTCTTATACCAGGAAGACTATATGATATTTGCACATGTGTGTCAGGTTTATTCCACTTACAAGTATATGTTCAAGTGGCATCCACTTCAATATAAATGCTTCAAGTTTAACATTCTTAATAGCTGAGTAATACTCCATTATATAGAAATACCACAACTTTTTCATCCATTCCTTATGTGATGGACATCTTTGTTGTTTCCAAGATTATGCTATCACAAATTGTGCTGTTATAAACATAGCTACAGATACATCACTATGATACAATGTTTTCAGTTTATCTGGGAAAATTCTCAGTAGGGGAATAGCCGACTAGAATGGGATTTCCAGTCCTGCTCTTTCGAGGAGTCTCCATACTGATTTCCATAATGGTTTCACCAGTCCACATTCCCACCAGCAGTGGAGAAGTATTCTCTTTTCCCCAGAACCTCGTCAACATTTGTTGTTGGTTGATTTCCTTGTGATAGCCATTCTTTCTGGAGTGAGATGATATCTCAGTGTTGTTTTTATTTGCATTTCACAAATGGATGGTGATGTGGAGCATTTTTTCATACATTTATTTGCTTCTTTAATTTCGTCCTCTGAGAAGTGTGTATTCATCTTAGATGACCATTTCTGAATTGGGTCTTTAAGTTTGAGGGCCTGTTATATCTTAGCTCTTTATATATTCTAGGCCTTTGTCTGATTGCTTATTAGTTAGGATTTTTTTCAAAATTTGCAGGTTGTGTTTTCACTCTGCTGACAATTTCTTTTGACATGCAAAAACTCCTCAAGAAGAGTTGATCCCAGTTGTTGATTCTTTCAAGTGTTTCCCGTGCAAATATATGTTTGTTCATGAATTCTTT
>PVKA01033790.1:0-24044 GCA_004027165.1 Ctenomys sociabilis | reverse complement strand
ATAAAACATCTGTATAGCTACCCTATGCTTTGTTATAAAATCTCTCTCTTTCTGTCTGTCTGTCTGTCTGTCTGTCTGTCTGTCTGTCTGTCTGTCTGTCTATCTATCTATCTATCTATCTATCTATCTATCATCTATCTATGTCTTTATACAATCTCTCCTCTCTCCTATATTTGTGCCTACATTTCTCCTTTTTACAAGGATAGCAGTCACAGTGGACTAGAGCCCATCTTAATGATCTCATGTAACTTTGTTAACTTGGTAAAGACTCTGTGTTCAAATAAAGTTATATTCAGAGGAGCCAGGGTTAGGGCTTTCTTGCATCTTTATTTTGGAGAACACACATCAACCCTGAACACCTAGTTGTGCATTCATTAGTTCCTACACAACAAACTTTTTAGCCTGAGTTATGGAAGGCTGTAACTGCAAGACTGAGGTTGTCTGTATTCCATCCAGTAGGCATCTGTGAGGCACTGATGAAATCTGAATAAAGGAGTGACACACTGTTGGTACCATGTTAGTAACATTAACATGGAAATAGTAGCTATGATGGATTGAATCATGACAGAAGTCGATTATTAAAATTAAGAAACTTCTTGGGCTTAGTGCCTGGCTATGGTCACCTCTTCCTATTACATCCAGTATTTGGGTCAGGATAAGTCACATATCTGCAATCAAGGAAAGCGTGTAAAACCACAGTAGTGTGCAGACCTCCTCACCAGCCATCAGAGCACCATCCTGATGCTCTGCTGGTTAGGATCCCATTGGGCCTATCCTCTGGTCAAAGACTTCTTCATCAAAGTAGAAACAGGCACTCCATTTCTTATTTATGTTCTCATTTTTAGTCTGCACCATGCTTTCTTCCTGCCATTTCAGAGCTTTACATTTAATTATTGATTTCTCTCCCACAAAACCCCCTTCCATGTGTATGCTCAAACATATGGTCAGTCTGGCCCATGCCTCACCTTAAATTTGTGTACATCTTCTTCTTGCCTTCTTGGTCTTTGTGACTGTATTCCATTCTCATTGAGTGGTGCTTTATGTCTTTGATCTTGGCACCTTAATTTGTTCTCAAGATCAAAACTCCTGATGAGGGTCAACCATCTGAAAGTGGGTAGCAACACTGGTGATGGACTCTGGTCATTCTTCCCTGCAAACTTGACTCTGAGTTTAATCTTGTGAAGAAATTTCATTACCTGGATCCTTGAAACTCATCAGCCAGGGAACTTTTGAGCACCAAAAACAGTGGATAAGAATACCACAATTTATAGGATTTTAGCCATAAGCACTTGCCTTGGATCCTAGCCTGTTGGACAAGCAGTGGTCCCCAGCCAGTATTGGTCAGACGGAGAAGTCCTCCACCCAAGTTTAGAGTGAGTAGAGTGCATTAGTTAATGGAAATGCAGTACAATCTGGAGATTCACATGTACTCAGGGTCTGAGGCTCTACCTTCTTGGCATATCCCTGATGTCCTGTCTTCAAGGGGTTGCGCACAGGAGTTGATCTCCGAGGAGTGAAGTATAGACATCTACATTAATTCACTTGTCAATAAGAAGCATCCAGATTACTAGCTTGGGTTCTAGGCTTTAAGATGATGACAACAAAGTCGTCAGCACCTCCCATCCTTTGCTTCACAGAAATGGAAGATAAATAAATTACACTACCTGTGATGGGGTGAGGACAAGAGACTAAAGGCTCAGAGAACAGTGTTATGCAGGGGTGGAGAACACAAGAGTGTGCAGCAAGCAGAGAGAGCAGCCGTGCTTGATGTGTGTAGGATGGCAGGAAGATTGTGTGGTCAGAGGAGTGGGGAGAGGGTCACAAGTGACGAGGTCTGAGACACACGTGGCTGACCCATCAGGAGGCTCCTGGGATCATGGTAAGGACTTGAAATTTCATTGTAAGCATGATGGAAGAGTATAGAAAGATACAAGCAGGGTGCTGTTTACAGAGATTGCTTCTGGGGCTATGTAGAAAGCAAATGCTTGTGGAGATGAGAGGAGAAGAGAGAAGAAAGAGTTTGGCCCCTTGTGCAACATAACCTTTCTGCTTTCTTTGGTCTGAAAAATTCTTGTACCTATTTTGGATGGCTACTTTATTGACCAAATTGAATATGCTGATGCATGTTTTGCAACCAGATTTTCCTCTTCTTAGGGCAGCTTTAAGGTTCTAAAATATGGATTAAGTAATATACAAGGAGGAAAGGAAGAAAGCTATGAAATGTAGCATGGTGACACAGCTCTAGGACCTATTATGAGTCATAGGCGATGAAAATATGCTTCACTCTATGGAAAGTTTGTTCTACAGTAGTAGATTTTCTACTACATTTGGTTTTGACTTCCACAGAGTATTGAGATATGTGTGGAGAGATTTGTCTTGCTCTTTTGACTGAGAGGTCACTACTGGCATCCAGGAGGTAGGAAACCCAGGAAGGCTTCTAACATTCTGCAATGCATAGGACAGTTCCTCAACACAAAGATTTTTCTAGCCCCAAACATCAACAGTGTTAATATTAAGAAACACGGCTGTAAAGTATTGCAGAACAAGCAGGATGAGCTAGAACACAAGCATTAGTATTTACCAGGAGGGCTTCCGGGACCTTCAAGCTATTTCTAAGTTGAAGGAAGGGGAAAGGATAATGGAAAACACACTTTGCAGTCCTGATGTAGGGCTTTCCAGGCAAGTCAGCTCCTGCTGTCTGACCCACATACCTATGATGAGGCAGGGGCTACCCTAGACCCAAGTTCAAGGAGGAGACCTATCCAGATGCAGATAATACATTTGGAATATTGACTTCTTATAAATGCATCATTTTCTAGTTCTTGTCTCTTGCTGTACAGTTTTCAAAGATAAGCAAACATTGCCAAATTACCATCAGTGTTTTTTTTTTAAAAGAAGATATGTGTAAACAAAAAGCAAACAGATTGGTGCCCAGTATTAGTCATTAATCTTCATAAATGAGTGGAAGAGGAATTCTTTGCAGAACTAATCCTGTCATCAACTAATTTAAGTGACTAACTTAAGCATTTTCCCTTTCTTCTCAGCAAAACCGTAATGTCCTTGTGAATTCAATTAAGCAAATAAATGTTTGTTGAATTGCGAATAAATCCATTTTGTTGCTTGGTGAAGAAAAGGGCTGGGGGGAGGAAGGGAGGGACAGAAAGAGGGAGAGGGAGGAGAGAGACAGAGAGAAACAAAGAGACTTCAATATCATTTTCAGGCCACAATCCCTATCTGACAATTCCAGAGGAAGAACAAAGACAGGAGTGGCTGGGATACCCCCACTGCAGGCATGGGTCTCAGTGCTCCTGGTGTAGGAATCTTTGTTCTATTTCATTACTTCAGAGAGGACTGCCCTTGTCTCAGTGTTACCAGGTATTGAGGGGCTAGCATCTCCTGGAGGTGATTTCTAGGTTCTTTTGTTGTTGAGTACAAGGTTGGTCAAGGCAAGCACAAAGAGCAGAAGAGTTGTATTAAAGGTAGGAAACAGGCTCTGCAGAGTGAGTTGGGACAAATCAAAGTAGGAAAAGAAATACACCCTGCAGCATGAGGGCAGCTATGTAAGAGGGAAGACAGTGGAAAAGCACTCACTGAGGGCTGTCCTTTATCACCCACTCCTCAGGCTCAATTCAGTCCTGGATCATCCCAGCTGAGACCATCTCAAGTTCTCCTGGGAAAGCCATGTGAAGGCTTTGGGAGCTATTCCCTGCCTGAGTTCTCGCAGCTCTTTTTTTTTTTTTTTTGCCTCCATGCCTAGTCACCGTTAAGTCATACCTTACCTTCCTGTCTCATCACCACCTTGACAAGTCCTCTTAAAGGGATGGCAGCTCCAACCCTGGAGTTACAGCCTGCATTTTACACAGAATTGGTGACTTCATCTTACATGGTGTTACCACCATTTTTTCTCCTGCTCAGCTCTGATTTCTAGTCGCTTGTCAACACATATTTCCTGAGCACCTACTGAGTCCTGGGTGGTGGAGACATAATAAGGAACAAAACAGGATCACCTGAGTTTACCATCGAACGGGTGAAGCAAATAGTCAGCTGCCTAGTGAAATTACTCGACTTGGGGTATCTCTGTTTCAAGGACAGTGAAAGAGGGAACAGAGTAGGAAGTGCATGTGGGTGCGATGGGAAGAAGAAAATCGCTTTGGAAAGCTGTGCTGCTGAGGGCTGCACAGAAAGCTGACATGTGAGATAGGAAGGAGTTTGGAAGTCATTTAGGTGGAGCCAAAATTTTAAAATAATTTTATTGAGAAATAAATAGCAATGAGACAGTTACTTCACAACCGATTAGTAGGATAGTTTCAATAATTAATACATTGCATATTCTTGTCTTCATAGTGGTTATTCATAATACAAGATGCAGACATGTTATCCTGTCCAAACACTATTAGTATAAATCTTTCTTTTCATTGAATTAAGAAAAAGTAGTGTATATCTATCTTATTTTGAATATATAGATACAAACTGGTCCTTCATTTGTGTTCCATTTTTTGTTTAGTTTTGTCAGCGGAGGGTAGTCCATTGTTGTTTAAATATAGCAGGGGCATGAATTCAGCAAGATAATCCAATATAGTCTAATAGTCCTTAATAGTAGTGGGCTTTCCATAAGACTGGTAATGTCACTAGTTGTTGATTTGAGCCTTTTACAGCTCAGCATATTAATATGGCTTTACTTTTTATACCTTTATTTTATACTTTTCTGCTGGATGGCTAAAATCAAGATAAAGCAAAACCTATATAACAAGAAATGTAGCTTTTGTATCTGATAAGGTCAGTCATATCCCCTCAGGATTTATCCTCAAATCCTGTACACATTTTGTAGATCTTTTGTCAGTATCAGCCATGTGGATGAGTCACAGCTATTGCTTGACCAATTTGCTTTCTGTGAAAGCCTGAGAGAATGGTTTCTCTCCATGTGACTTTCCTTAGGCACACTTTACATTATGATCTCTTTCCTCTGTGGTCCCATAATCAGAGGAGCCAATTTTGGAAGGCTGGAATGTCAAGCCTAGTGCTACCACTAAGAGTTGCAGCTGGTGTTTTGGAAACCATGTGTATCTCTTGACGTGCTGAGGTTATGTGAAGAGGTAACGGCAGTCCAGTCAGACAGGTTTCACAGGTCGTTCTGAGAAAGTTGCTTTCTATGGCGAGTGAATTGGAAGTCACCAGAGAACTCAGAGGTGGGAGGGCTGTGGTATGTTCTAACAGGGTTAATCTAGCTGCACAGCGTAATAGGACATAAGTCCTTTGTATTAATACAGGAAGGATGTTGGTAGCCTGGACTAGAGTGGTGTGAGATGGTCCAGGGAGCTGCTTCATGGTGCATAATTTTTCTTTTGTCTGTCCTTGTTTCTCCGTTTCTCACACTAGTTGCTAATTTATGATTACCGCTGATATCTCCTGCACTTTCCTGAGTTCTGAAGCCCTGGCTCCCTCCCCTATTCCATTAGTATTAAACAGCTAAGCTGTGGTAGACCACTGATCCTCATCTTCACATTGATTAATTTCATTTCCAAAACATCATCTACATTTCCAACATCTTCAGCATGGACTTCTCAGGATGAGTCATTTACGAACGACAGATTTTCATTATAGGAGTCTCATCTGCAGAGCAGATATCTTGGACGAGGCTCAGGTAGAAATAGCTGCTCCATTCCATCTAGCACTCTCTCACTAAATAGGATTTAATGGGTTTCTTTGAGTCCAACCACATTGAAATAATTACAGAGCTATTTTTTCTTATTTATTTGCTGATCATCTGGGAATTGTGTTATTGTTTTACATGGGAAGCCTAATTTCAGCAGTCACTACTTTTAAATGAAATGATAACTGTGCCATATTGTGATTGTGTAACACGTCCCTTATGAACTCAGGACTTTGGCCTCTTGAGACTGGATTCCCTGCTGAGTGGTGGGGGTCTTCAAGGTAGTTAGACTTGAGTTGGCTGAAGCAAGTTCCTTGTTTATGGCACCGTTTGTAAATTCCTGAAGCTTTCAGGATCTGTTATCTAATGTACCTGGGTGGATTGTGTGGGTATAGGAAGTAAAAAAGGGGCAGAAATAAGATGCGTGTTTCTAGTGACAAGCTGGGACTGGCTCATGTCCTATTGTCCTCTTGGAAAATGGTCTCAGTATTGACAAATTTCCTTAAACGAAGTGGGGAATCTGCACAACTATTTCCATTTTGATTTTGCATCTCTTTTCACTTTAGAGCAACTAAATGAATCTTTCTACCAGCCCAAACCCAGGGTGCCTGTTTTGTAACTCCTGTTTTGCATGGACACTTTTGCATTTCTGGTTTTACCAGAAATGGGTGTTTGGTAAGGAACCCTTGTGGCATTCCACATATGCATGCAAGGCTTTTTATCCCCCAGCTACCTCAGGAATGCCTTCGTCTGTTGGGACAGCTACAAAAAAAAACCCTGTAGACTTAGTAGCTTATGCACCGCAGAGATTGACTTCTTAGTTCAGAGGACAGGAAGTCTAAGATCAAAGCACTGGCATTTGATCATTTTCTGACTTCCACCTTCCTCTCTTGATTGGCAAAAAGGACGCATAAGCTCCACTGGGCCCATTTTACAGAGATGCTAATTCCATTCTTTTTCTTTTTAAAGAGTCTTTTTTTTTGTGGCAGAACCAGGGATTGAACTCAGGCCATTGCACTTGCCAGGGAAGTGCTTATTCCACTGAGCCATCTCCCTGGCCCCACTGATTCCATTCTTAGTGGCCCTGTCTTCATGAGCAGGTCACCTCCTACCTGTGTTTGTTTAATGCCTCTGCCAGTATAGACAAATTACAAAACTTGTATAAGCTCACACTCCAACTTTATATAAGTGAACTATAAGACCTCTCTCAGTGGATCTAGAGAAATAAAGGAGGTCATATGAGATGTGATGCGAAATGTGATGAATGTAAAGTTTTAAAACATCTATTGCAATAAAAGATACATTGCCATTAATCCTCAAAATATTTCCCTTCACTTTGAATGAACCTACCCCATTGTTCTAGAAACAGTTCTTTAAGTCCTGATTCTTGTCCTTAGTGCTAGTTTAGTGCTTATCTTTAGTAGTTGGTTCTGTGTTCTGATCCTGTTCGAAGTGTTTACCTTTCATCACCATATTATCTGGAGCAGTGATAAGAATGATGAGATGTGCATGTTTGAAACAAGAGGGAGGATTCTGAGAAGAATTAGTGGCCATGTATCTTCTGCTGTAATACCTTTAAAAAAATTAAGATTCACCATATATTTTGATCAGATCTCATATCTGCAAAGCCTTGGCAGTGCCTGCCACAGAATTCATGCTCACTGGTTCATATGCTTAGAAGTTACCTCCTAAGAGAAACACAGCTATCTGCTGTCCACATGGAAAATCTCTTTTACATAGTTTGTTTTTTGCCGTTGGACTATAGGACGAGATTGTATAGCATTATTACCAAAGACCTATAGGAGAAATAGGCTAAGTACTTAGAATCTAGTCCCGGTCTTACATTTCTTCCAAGTTCATTACAAAGTAATCTAACCAACTCAGGCTAGGAGCATGCTCCAACTTTTAGAGACTCATCTTTTTGGCTGCATGGAAATTACCATAGGGGGAAGTACGAAAAAGAGCACTGGATCTGGATTGAAGTCAGTGTGTCCAAGTCTTAGCCCCACAACCCATCTTTCCTGCAACCAGAGCTGTGCCTGACAGCTCCCAAAACTCCTACTTCAGTCATTTAGGAAAATCGGTCTCCCTCTGTCTCCAGCACCCTCCCTTCCTCCTCCCTGTCCTTGTCTCCATTTCTGTTTTACTTGGGAATTTTTAAGAATGTCTTCATCATTGCTCATAAATATCAAAGCTGTACTAATGAGGCACAGAGCTAGACAAAGGGAATTCAGAGGTCCGGAAGTGAAAATTGACTTCCTGAAGCATCAAGACTGTGAGTCGGAAACTTTGGGCAAGGCTCCAAGTTCACTTCAGGATGAGGCAGACCTCAGTGGAAGCTTGCCTTAGCAGCTGCGGGTGTTGCTGCCACTGCTCTGAGGACCACACAGGAAGGAGCCACAAGGCCTGGCCAATAGCCACACTCCTCATCCTGCCTCCCTCTCTCTTCATCTTCAGATTTTGTTAGTTTTCCTCTAAACAGCAATATACAAAATGGATGCGCATTTGCGTTTCACTCTATGAATTTAGTTATATTTTTGTATTGCTCACTAGTGGCCACTTTTCAGGTACAAATTAGGAAAGCTGTAATTGTGTGTCATGGGAGGGGTGGTTTCTCCGGGAACTGACCTGCCTTTGTATCATGTATGTATATACATAGGATAGCTAAGGTGACAGTACTACTAATTTCTATGAAGGTTTTTTTTTTTTTTTTTTTTTGTATTTTAGGGAAAGGTCTACAGGGTGTTCAGGGTCTCACTACTAGATCAGACTCATAATGATCCGCCTGTTTACGGCCTCCCAAGGGCTGGGATTTTAGGCATGTGCTACCACGCCCAGTCTCAATTGCCATCTCAGCAAGCCCTTGGAGTGGGACTGGCAGAGCAGGTCTTGGGACTGAACCTCCAGCCCCTGCACCTGCTTTGTAGGCACTTCAATCTGTTTATGTAGCTTTTGAAGGTAGCAGTTAATGCTTAAAATTTATATTTTATTTATTTGTTTTTTGTAACTTTGTATTATTTATCTGGTACAGATTCTGCTACACAGCTCAGACTCATAGTGATTCCCCCTGTCTCAGCCTCCCCAGCTCTGGGATTGCAGGTGTGCACCCCCACGCCTGGTTTTGGTAGCCGACATGGTGCGCCCGGGGTTCTGGCTCTGGGATGGCATGTGCTTGCCAGGCAGGTGCTTAGACCACTGAGCTACGTCCCTCACCCCTTAAAGTTTTTATTTTGACAGTGTTTATGTGCTTATAACTTTCAATGTGAGCAGTTTCATTGAGGACAACGATATGCAATGTAACAACCATTGTTTGGTGTTCCTGGAAATTGTGTGTCATTTCTAATGTCTTCATCTTTTATTTTTCTATTCTCTTTAAAATAAAGAACTACCGGTGGCTGGGTCTTGAACATCTTTAATTCTTTGGATGCACTTCTGAGGTCCAGGCTGTCTGGATCATCTCTGCCACGGTGTACAGATGGGGACCCCCACCACAGAGAGAAGAGACTTGTCTTGCTTAAGGTAGTGGGATTGGGTAGTGGCACACACTGGACTTGAGGGCAGAATTTCACCTCCGGAGCTCGTACTCTTGGTCACCATCTTCCATCACTGCTCATCTAATAGTTAGACTCCCAGGGAAGGAGGGCTCTTGGGCCGACCTGACTCCCGTCCCAGGGACAGTCTGGCTTCTTAGAAAGAAGCAGGTGATGAAGTCTCTGAGGAGGTTGGATAAGGCCACACGAAGTAAGTGGTGGCTGAACTTTTTAAGGCTCATGAGTAAGTCAAGCAGAATTAAGATTTATTAAAATTAAATTACAACTCCTCTTCCATCAGACCAGCTGTATCTTAATTATTCAATGGAAAGAGTATATGGATTATTCAATGAGAAGGGAGTAAAAATGGGTGGTGGCGTTGCTCTGAACATTTGAAAGAAGAACTGACAATGATTGATTTTTTTCTTTTCTTTCTTTTTTATAAATCTATTTGGTATAAGGTCTTGTTATGCAGCTCGGAATTGTTACACAGCTCAGAATTGTAGTGATCCTCCTGTTTTAGCCTCTCCAGGGCTGGGAGTACAGGCATGTACCACCATACCCGGTCCTGGTGGCCAGCTCAGCATGCACGGGGACAGGGTTGGCTTGGCATGCCGGGGATCGAACCACAGTCCCTGTGCTTGTATAAGTAGGTGCTTAGTCCTCTGAGCTATCTTGCTGGCCCAAAGATTGATTTTTTAAATAACAGTATGTGAAGGTCAGAAGGAAAGTCAGGGGGAAGTTCTGAAAAATGTTATTTACACTATTTATCTTTAAAGTTTTTTAAAATAATATTTATTATATTGATGAGAAAACGTATGGGCTAACATCTTTTTTACCATGATGATAATAATTATACTAGGAATCCAATGAGATTGTGTATGTGATATCTAGAAAAGTATAAACAATCTAGAAGATTATTTCCTTTGATCTGAGGTAAATCCATCCACCAGGGTCTGGCTCCAGTCTCTTCTGTCTTCCAGAAGCATTTTAACTTCCCCGAAGTCTCTACCATCTTAAAAATGTCTGGGCCCTGTGTTTGCTTATGTTATTTTCATCCACACTGAATATTATATATTGTTAGTATTTTTACTTTTAAACCATCTCAAATGGAACAAATGGGGAACTAGAAAAATCATAGTTTGTTTGTTTATTTATTTATTATTTTGGCAGAACTGGGGATTTAACTCAGGCCCTTGCACTTCGCAGGGAAGCCCTTATTCTACCGAGCCATCTCCCCAGCCCAAAGTTATATCTATGTGCCATTATATCTGTATCTTTTCCTCACAATTACCTTCTTTTTGATTTTTGCCATCTGACTATTATTATGGATCAAATTTGCTATTTTTTCTGTAGAAATTTCACAGATCTCTCTGTATCTGTCTCTGTCTCTGTCTATCTCTCTCTGCCTCTCTCATTTTGTTTCTTGAGACAGGGTCTCACTATGTGGCTCAGCTGGCCTTGAACTCTCTGTGTAGCCCAAGCTGGTCTTGTACTTTTAGTTATCCTCCTGCCTCAGCCTCCTGAGTCCTGGGACTACAGATGTACACCACTACACCCAGCCTATATATCTTCTTTCTATTTGCCATGTTTTATCTGTATATATGAACTCACAGGGGTGGAGAATTTTTTACACTCACATCCTGAGTCAGTGCATGTCCCTTACCAGGGGAGAAACCCTTTCATGCTTCACTGCTTGCTGCCAGCTTTCCTCTATAATCTACTGTATAGTGATTTGCAAGCCTAGGTTCTTCTCAGAGATATTTAGATAACCCAACTCTTAACCTTTAAAGAATTTGGTCGGTGTACACCTCTCTCATCTCCTCTATCATAGATTCTCTGGTAATTTTCCTGTATGCTGCATGCCTTTGAGGCACTCTGTCAAGTTTCTGATTTCTCTGACACATCATCAAACAACTGGAATACTTGTCTGGTTGGCTACAAAATTCTGAGTTTGTTATATTTCTTACACAGCACTTGTTTTCTAGTCTACGATGTTGCCAATGCATTCTAATTACATCAGGATTATTATCTTTTTAGGCAAATTATTTTAGCTTTCTGATATATTTTCAAGTTTTTGTCATTTGATTTTTGATGTAAAATTCTACTATAATATCTATTATTGTTATTAGTTTTCATGTCGCTTAATGTTTATTCCATTTAATTTAGATATCATTCAGTTTTCAGTTCTAAAATTTTTCTATTATTATTACTATTGTTCATGTGACTTGCTATTATTATTATTATTGTTATTATTATTAATATTAATATTTTCTCCTCTTTTTCTAGAATTTCTTTGTAAAGAATGGTGGCTACTTTGCATATATGTTTTATGCCACCTTTGTCTCACATAATTTGGGGACAAAATCATCTCCCCACTGTCAGGTCTGCAGAGAGCATTCCTCCACAGGAGAGAGCACTTGGGGGTGCTAGGGTCAGGGTCCTCTCTCTGGGAGTCAGGTGCACTGCTGTTGTGCCTGCTGCCCCAGCATGGTCCTCACTGCTTCCTTCTGCTGCCCACTGTCTCCATCTCCCCTGCCTTTCCAATCCTTTAAAATCTTTATTGTCTTCTTGTTCTTGTTCTTGTTCTTGTTCTTGTTCATGTTCTTGTTCTTGTTCTTGTTCTTGTTCTTCTCCTTCTCCTCCTCCTCCTCCTCCTCCTTCTCCTCCTCCTTCTCCTTCTCCTCTTCCTCCTCCTCCTCCTTCTTTTTTGGTAGCACCAGGGATCGAACTCAGGACCTTGAGCTTATGACTTTTCAGACTTCTTAGTGAGCAATTCTTCCTCTTTATTTTCTTCCTTCCTCTCTTCTCCACTCATGTCTTGCCTGGGCTCCCATCCCCTTCTCCTCTACCTCTCCTTCATTTCTTTTGCTCTCCCACCTTTTCTTTCCCTCTACCTCTCTTTCTTCTCCCCTATGCCTCTTCTTCACCTTCTTCTTCCCTACCTCCTTCTCCTCCCTCTCTTTCTTCTTCTCTCCTCCCTGGCTTCCTTCAGGCTGATATCTCCAAAGCACCAATCAAATACCTTTACCTCCTCCACCACAGGAACCTTCAATATTTCTGATTTGTGTCCCATGTTCTTCCTTCTTGCTCTCCAGTATCTTGATTCACTGAGTTATAAAATTACATGTGCAATTTCAGTAATTTCTCCTTTTTCTAGAAAGGAGATGTATTGTGTATAATTTTGATGCACAGAACTGCTTTGTTACCACCTATATTTTTTGACTTTGAACTCCAAATGGCAAAGATTCTGCCATATTTATTTGTTTTTGTTTACTTAATGCCCCGCACATGGTGTTGTTCATGCATGCTTATTAAATGCATATCACTGTGGATTTCATGAAATGAAATGTATCTGGTTGTTTTAACTGATTATCAAAATTGTTTAGACTCTCATGTCCCAGGCACAAAGCGACTGCTCAGAAACCTGATGATTGTGTGGGTCATGATTTGAAAAGGACACTCCAGTTTCTGTCAGCGCTATTTGGTGGAACCTGAGAGTGGTGTGAAACTCTTCTCACAGGGGAATGGTAGTGGCGGGTAGCAGTTCTGTGGCTTTTTGGGTATGCAGATGTTCACCTTCAAAACTTAATTTCAAACAATAAAAAAAATACCTCACAATCATTTTGTCTCCTTATTTACTTACTATGATTTATTCTAAATGTGCTTCACATCACCTAATGTATCAGAGCTCCACCACCACCTGTATTTTGTAGGGGAAATAAACAAGACCTCTCCCATCAGATGAGTTAATTACACTGACATATTCACTCCTCCCCAGAGATACCGTAAACTAAAATGTTGCAGTGCTTTAATTCAAATAAGCAGGCTGGAAACAAGAGCTGCACAGTGGTATAATTTTCTTTGGAAGAATCACAAGCTTAACACAGACTTGATCTTTAGGGGCAAGACAGCTTGAATTTATCAGATGGAAGCTCAGCTAGGGTCAGGGAACAAATCTGCAGGTGAGCCAGGCTTGAACCCATTCCTCAATATTTTGGCATTATGGTCCAACCTTTGTGCTTCCGAGTGTCATACAGTCGTCTTCTTTACCCGCTTCCTCCAGTAATCTCTCCCTCCTCTTGTATCTGACTGCTGATCACGGTGCTCAGGGGGCCATTTATTCCCCAGGGAGCATGGCAGCACGTGGCCCAGAGTCACTTTTGTCTCTGGGAGGCAGCTGTGGTGACTGTCACGGTGGCTTCCATCTGTTAAGGAACTGAAGCAGACTTGAGGGAAGAGACTACGGGGAACAGATGTCCTAGGTGAGCTTCTCTGAAGCACAACCTCAGATGAAGGTTTGTAGCAAGAGATGTTCTGAGAATGCTCCCGAGAGTTGTGTGAGGGAATAGGAAAAATAGCAAGGAGAGGTGGGGAGCCAGCAAGGTACCACTTGAGGCAGACCCTGGCCTCAGTGTGATGGCGTGGGATACCAGAGCGCGAATCACATGTGGGATGCTTTTGTCCACTGGGACAAAAGAGCTGGGCTTGCCTGTCTCCATTGTGATTGGTCACTAGCTGTGAGCCACATAGGAAGGATAACCCCGGGCATTTATGGGTTTTCTTTCTCCTCTGGACACCAAGGCCCCAGGTATATAGGGAGACCTTCAATTTATCACGGTTTTACTTTTTTCTCCATCCAACGATGGGAAAGTGCTTGGTAAACATAAAACTGTGCTTGAGTTTTAAATTCAGGTGTTTCCATTGCCCATGAAGTGCAGTGGGTTTTCCTCTTGATTGCTACACAGAGTCGCAGCTCCTAGCCAGCACCAGGGTCACCAGGGGAAACAACTGACACTCCACAGCATGCCATGTTGCTCGGCGGGAATGCTGTATATGAGGAGTGTAGCACAGGCATGTCCAACACGCAGTATTGTCCACGTTGAAGAGTTCATTGGGGTGTAACCCTATTGTAAGTCAAGAAGCAACAGTGGAGGCAAAAATCCAAAAACCTTGGCATGAAGAAGGCACAGAGACTGTGAAGGAGATTCAAGGTGGGGTGAGAGGCCCAGAATTTGCATTTTCAATAAGAAGCACCAGGGATCCGACCCTTCAAGGTCCTAACTGGGAGCAGAGGCTGCTTCTTTTTCTGCACACCTGGGTCTCCTGCGTGCATCCGGCTGTCTGCACAGGGCATCTATAGCACACCGAGATTTTAATAACTTCTCCAGAATTTGAGACCTAAATTTCCCATGCATTATTTTAACAGATCAAAGGTGAGTATGAAATTAACAAAGTTACTAATACAGCTGCTATTTACCAGGTTCCTAATTAGTTTCTTTCTTTCTTAGGAGCTGGAGTTACTCCAGCGGACAAAAAATTTAAAAATATATAATGTAAAAAGAAAAAAAAACAACAAGAAACAATATGTAAGATACACATTGTCGTATGTTCACAAGTCCAGTGAAAAACATAAACAGGGAAAGAGAAAAAAGGCACGCAGAGAAAGGGATGGTTGCAAGCTTTCCTCTATGATGGGGTGCTCT
This sequence comes from Ctenomys sociabilis, assembly GCA_004027165.1. Lineage (NCBI taxonomy): Eukaryota > Metazoa > Chordata > Mammalia > Rodentia > Ctenomyidae > Ctenomys > Ctenomys sociabilis. Next base: position 9,378 of record PVKA01033790.1, on the reverse strand, counting down.
GTGGGAGCTTTATGGAGAAGCTGGTGCTTGAACATGGGCTGAAGGAGTTTTTCCTTAAGTTTCCTGGGGGAGGGAGAGAGGTTTTCACTGAGGAAGAAGAGCAAAGCAAAGACCTTGAGGCTGGAGGTTGCCAGGTGTGGCCGAAAGTGAGACACAGAAACAAGCACAGAGAGTGAGGCAGACCCGCTGGTGCAAGTGGGGTCACAAGGACCGGCTCTGGTTACCCATAATAAAATCTTTATTGTTTTTCAAGGAAAGTGCATTTCTGTTTTTTCATTTTACTACACTCTCCGCTTTGGGGTCACAGAAAAAGCCCATGGAACAGAGACAGTAAGAAATTTTAACTAGCACAGTGCCATAATTCTCAGACAATTGGATCATGGCAGCAGAGTTTGGGTTTGCAAGCCCTTCTACTTCCTGACGTTAGCCAGGAAACCCGCTTCCTTCTGCCTCATTGCCCTGCCGAGGCTTCGGGCACTGTCTCCTTGCTGTGTGACTGATGCTGGGCAGCCATCTCTGTGTGGATGCTGCAGACCCAGAAGAGAAAGGCAAGGAAACCAAGAGCCTTCTGTTGAAGGAGCAGTCTGGACGCCACACACATCACTCCTGCTTACCTCCAACAGATAAGATTGAATGGGGAGCAGAGGGAAATGGCACAAATCAGTTTGATTGGGCTAAAGGATGCCCATCTGGATGGCAGAGCATCATTTTCTGGGTGTCTGTGACAGTGTTTTCAGAAAAGATGAGCATTTGAATCAGTAGAGTGAGTAAGGGAGTTTCCTCTTGCTGGTGTATGTGTAGGATCTTCTAATCCTCATAGGTCCTCCAAAGAATGAGGTGGAGGGCGGTGAATTCATTCTCTCTCTCTTCTTGGATGAGGTCATCCATCTTCCTCCATTGTGGACATTGGGAAGACTTCTGTCTTCTTCTTCGGACTTAGTCTGGACTTATTTCATTGTACCCACTGGATTTCAGACCTGCAAACTTGGGCTGAAACTGAACACCAACATTCCTGGGCCTTGGACTACAGACAGCAATGTGGGATTCTCAGATTCTGTCACCGCACAAGCCAATCGGTCTTTCATTCACAACTCCACAGGGCTCGGTTTCTCATTGCTCCTGATTCTCAAGAGAACCCTGAAGAAGGCACATGGCCACAGGGAGAAATACACACAAGGGGGGCTAGGTGACTTTGATCCTATAAAACTTGGAGGTAGAGAGTGGGCTCTACTACTCAGATGAAGAAGTAGGCAATGGCTTCTGAGGTCCAATTAATGTTCCTTGTTATACCTGGTAATTACTAGGAGCTTCTGATGAAAATAAAATTAAGCAAGTGACTCAGAGAGAAATGAGTAGTTTCATAAACAATCTTTCTAATTACTATAACAAAATAAATTTTTATATCATAAAATCCAGGAAGCATACTGTTAATTTCAGAGAATTCCATTCATAGCTGCAACATGGAAACCCTGGGAATGAATGTATTTTGATATACTTGTTATAGTATAAGAGACTACAGTGAAGAAAGTATTTTATTTTTAAAGTGATACTTAAAAATCATACCTTTTTATGAGACACCATGCAATGTCTTGATCTTGTATATACTGTGTAAAAAAGTTTTAAAATTGCCCATAGATTTTGTTCATGAAGCATTGCAGGTCTACAAGTCAAATGTTGCTGCACCCTAGAAAAAAGTGGCATTTACAAACTGAACTCTGGGAAGGTAGATTGATAAATCCACAAACCAATTTATTCATTTATAGGAGGCAATATAGCTGGCACAATAACTCAGCTATACTCTTTCCTGGCATTGACTTACCTGAGAAACCAAATTAATTAACAGGAGGTTGCCCTGCTAAGTATGGAATTAGAGAGAAAAGAAATTGGACAGTCTTAAAGGATTGTTCTTATATATAGACCTGGATAGGTCTTGATAAATTGCCTTTAAAAAGAAAGAATGTACAACAGGCAGAGCCTGTGGCTCTGACCCAAGTACCATCACCTTGAACTCTAATGTTGACCCAAGTTTATCATCCAAACCTTTCAGCTGACACTTGCCATGATTTTTATGTCATTTTTTTTACAGACCTAAGTGGAATTTTCCACCAATGCAATGTTAAGTGTGCCATGTTCTTATTGTCCGGGAAGTAGTTTATCTCACAGATAAACAGTCATTTGTCATCAGAAATAATTTCTTCCTTTAGAATTTTTTTTCTATTTCTTAGTGTGTATCACTGTAGATCTTTCCTATTTTTTTCTTCATTAGTGTAACAGATGTCTCCAAAAGCTGGGAAGTACATGGATGTGAAATAAATCACGTAAGCATCTTATTTCATGATCGTGAATAACTGTTCCCACTCCAGCGAAATTCACATCCTTGCACTTAGTGGTTCTATCAGTTCAGGTAAGAGAGCTTTCATAGCTATAAAACTGAGAGTAACAATGCCTTCAGCCTTGTCCTGCCACAGTAACTACATTTATTGAATTCTGTAATGGTTGAGTATGCGCATACTGTAGAACAGCAAAGAAGTTGGGGTTTGAGGATCCCGGAAGGTTCCAGAGTCCTAGGATTTAGAAGAGCAAAAGTATTTTCATCATCACATTAAGAAGTTGACTTTTGCACAAGCACTGGAAGAGCCATGTTGGGTAGAAATGTTGGTGCTTCAGGAAGAAGCAAAATGGCAGCAGTAACTTGGACAGAAGTGACAGCATTTGTCACTATGACATGGCTGCAAGGTGGGGAATTTTTTACAAAATATTGGCTCATTCCAAAGTGTCCTTGATGGACTAGTGACTAGTGACCTTTCTTAGCTGTTCTAAATTCTGTGTGATGGAATGGAAATCCATATAAAGACTTCTGCTGCACAGGGAGTCACTTCGGTTCTCTTGGAATACTGTGTTCTGGTTGACTTGGGAGATGAGGTCACTGTTGGTTTCATGATGTCAGAAACTCTTTTTATTTGGGAGAATGACAAATGATGGTTGGTCATATGCCAGGACCTAGCAGATTTGTTTTAAATGAATAAAATGAGCCACCCCTGCAGGGAATACAACTAAAGGTATTTATTGCCAATAACAAAGATTCTTTTCTTGGGTGGGTACTGGATATTGAACTCAGGACTTTGCACTTGCCAGTCAAGCAGTTACACCACTGAGCTATCTCCCCAGCCCCAAAGATTCTTAATTTCAAAGAAAAATTAGAAGTTTCTAAAACTTGAGTCTTCTATTATGAGATTGACAGTTGCTCATTCTCCAGTGCTTCTCTGACAAGAACAATGATGATATGAAATATGTCAGCAACTGGAATATCTTCTGTGGTTTGGGTGCTTGTCAGCCAAAGGCCCACGTGCAGAGGTTTGTGCCTGGTGATATCGATATTGGGAGGTTCTTCAGACCTTCAAGAACTGGGGCCTAGGGGGAGGTTCCTAGGTCCTCAGAAAGTGACCTTGAGAGGACTGTGGGACCCTGGTCTCTCTCTTTCTCCCTCTACTTCAGATTTTCAATGCAACTAGTTACGTAGATCTGTGCTGTCATCATTACTACTTTTAGCAGAGGCCAAACCAATAGACTTCCCAATCCTGCACATAGACCTCTAAAGTGTGAGTTATATAAGCCTTTTCTCTTTATTAGTTAATTGCCCTAAGTAGTTCATTACAGTAACTTAAAGCTGATAAACGCATTTTCATAACTTGGTAGCCCAGTATAGCAGATAACATGCATTTTCACCTAGCAGAGTAAGAAAACGCTATTGATGTGATTTCAGATTCCACAGTGCCACTAACCCGTGCAAAACTAGTTCTTGCTAAGTTTTGTATGGCAATGACTAAATTTATCAAAAAAGCTTGTTAAAAATACTGCTCCAATTACGCATGTGTATAAGACTGAGTTTTCCTTATAATCTTCATTCAAGTAGGGCAACAAAGTACAACAGATTGAATGTAAGAGAAGATACAAGAATGTATCTGCTTTCTGTAATCAGATTTTAAAAATATAGTTTTGTTATAATTTTGTTTGGAAACTATAGCTATGTTTATGCAAGCATATGTCTTTATGTTAACACAACATGGATTTGCCATTATATATTGTAATTAACACCATTATGTCAACATGGCTTTATAAATTAAAATTTTTCCCTGCTTTAATTTCTAATGTCATAAACATTGATCACTATTAAACATATAAACAAGAAATCTTTGGAATGCTCAATAACTGTTAAGAGTATACAGGCCTCCTAGGAGCTAAAAGTTTAATAATCACTGGCTTAGAACATTGCTTAGTACACAGTAAAAGATATATAATGCCTAACTCTTTATGATGTAGTTATTCACAAACCTGTAACCACTTATTACCAAATTATATTAATTTCATTTACTAGTTAACTAAATTAGTTAACTTTTATTGAAGATTGATCATGACTGCTATGTGCTTCACATAAATCATCAAATAAAATTTTAAGAAAATGTGATGAAATAGGCTCAATTATTAGCTTCATTTTATGGAGAAAATACGCTACAGGGAAGGTAGATAATTTGACCCAGGTCACACGGCCATTGAAGTAGCTGTGATGAAGTCCCTGGCATCTGACTTGAGAGGTTCTGGCTTCATGAGATTTTTCCTGTGCATGTGAATTGCACTGATATCTGCCACCCACACTAAAGCTCTGAGATCCTCACCAACTCAACTGTAGAATCAAAGCTCATGCCACTGTACCCTGGCAAGTCTTACTATTACATCATAGCAACCCCCAAAATTCTGTCCTGCGGGGCCACATACAGTCCCATCACCAGCCATCTTTCATTTTCTTGCCTCTTCTTCCCACTCATGAGTGCCTGATGGTTACAAAACCAGCAGATGGAGCTTTGACAGTGCAGTGTTTATGTTGTTCTTTGTGCATGAGCTGCTACTGCATAACTCTTGGACATCACAAAGTGCTAAGTTATCAGAAAAGTATGACCACGAAGTATACAAAGTAAAGCCATATTAATGTACTGAGCTGTAAAAGGCTCAAATCAACAACTTCTGACATTGCCAACAACTTCTAACCGCTGATAACGCACTACTATTATAGACTATTGGAGTATATTGGGTTATTTTGCTGGATTCAAGCACCTACAATATTTGAATAGTAATGGAACACCCATTTCTGAGAAAACAAAACAAAACAAAAAAGGGTGATATAAATGAAAGACCATTTTGTAGTAAATATATATATACAAAATAGGCTAGATATACAACTACTTTCTCTTGGTTTAATGAGAAGAAAGATTTGTACTAAGAGCGTTTGGACAGGATATCACATCTGCATCTTGTACTCTGAATAACTACTATGAAGACAACAATATGTAGTAATATGCAATGTATTGATTGTTGTAACCATCCTACTGACCTGTCTTGAAACTGTCTCATTGCTATTTCTTTCTCATTAAAATTAGTAAAAAAATAATTTTTAAAAAAGTGCTAAGTTCTACCAAAACTGACAGTGTAATTTACATAATTGGCAGGCCCAGTGTAAAATAGAAAGGCAGGCAATGTTCTACAGACACTGTCCAAGTTCCTGGACTGCAAAAGCACAGTGCCAGTCAAGTGCAGGGCTCCAGGGGCGGAGCCCTTTTGGTCTCAAGGCATAGGAACTGGTTCTGGGTTTCTGCAGAGAGGGTAATTATCACCACCTGTCTGAATTTACCCCATTTTGGTGTTCTTTGGATACAAGGACAGGGCCTCGGAGCTAGCAGCGTCACATGCGGTGTCACAGGAATGAGTTGAGAAGCTCTGGTTATTGTCTCTTTAGCCAGAGGTGACCAACTCTATTTTACAGGGCTCGAGAGGCAGAGGCAATGGTATTTACGATATTCCATCTAGTTGTCTCTCCTTCCAGAACCCAGATCCCTACTCCAGTTCTGTGGTGTGTGCTGGGCACGTGGAGCAGTTGTTTCTCCATAGTTGAGTCAAGTACTGGCTCTATTCTGCTGGGCAGAGAGGACTTAAAGTTGTATCTTCTAGAGAATGTGAAGAGCATGGTACATTGAACAGTCCTTCAGCTTATGGAGAAGCCAAGCTATCTTAAGCCAAAGAGGGATATTTATTATCTTAAGGGAAGTTTGGAAAAGATTGGCTTTGTGTATAAATGGATGCTTGGTTCTGACCCAGTCTGCACTGCACCATGGATGACTTATGCCTCCCTGGACCCAGAGCCTCCTTCCCTGGGCCAATCTGTGGGCTAAGGGATGTGGTGGGATCACTGACCCAGACTACTCACGCAAGTGGTCAGGAAAGGAGTGGCAACACTACCACCAACATCTACACAAGAACAGAAAGTATTTGCCCCAGGAAGGGTAAGTGTGGGGAAGTACAGTTTACTGAATAGCTCTTTGCAGAAATACAAGCTTGAATGTTGGCAAATGATCAGCACCAGGAAAACAAGAGGTTGGGATTCAGTTAATGGAATATGTACTGTTTCTTAGGAAGGTCATCAGAGGAGGGCTGATGTTTATATCTCAACAGCAAAATCTGGGAGTCCAGAACTAGGCAAGATCAGTAGAAGCCTGCGACTCTGAAAAATCACAGAGAATGAAAGGGTGGGTTGTGTTCAAGTTTTAGGATGTTGGAGGATCCCCAGTGGTTATCAGTGCCAGGGTTCTACTTCCAGTCACAATTTCAAATTCACAATTTAACAAAAAATATAGATAGATAGATAGATAGATAGATAGATAGATAGATAGATAGATAGATAGATAGATATAGAGATAAAGAGAGAGAGAGAGAGATAATGATAGAGATAGAGATAGAGATAGAGATAGAGATAGAGATAGAGATAGAGATGAGATTGAGTAATCTAAGAATCTTATCTGCAAGGTCACTGAATTGAATGATTTATTTTTGCCCAGACACATTCGATGACAAAATATGAAAAGACACCCTCACAAGTTATGAAAATCAGCCCTCCAAAAACTGGTGGCTATAAAAGATAGACTCAAAGAAGAATTAACATACTTTTATTTGTGTATCTTTGCATGAAGGCTGTCTTTGTTTTACATAGATGGAGAAATGGAGAGAGTGGATGGAAGGCACGCAGCGTATGAGGAGGATCATTTTCTTAAGTGTAGGCACAGCCAATGAGAAGTTCCCAGATTTGCAGTGGTTCGATGATTTCTTCCAATTCTTTGCAAGGCTGACCTGTTTCTAATTCCTTGAGCCTATCATCTGAAAGGTCATTAATCTGGGCTTGGTTTATGATGTTGAGACTCAAGCCTTCTGTTTCTTAAATGCCAGACTTGTGTCAGATTGCCTTTCAAAATGTTGGTGTCTCTATTCAGGCGTGCAGTGGTTAGTGGAGAGGTAGATCTGCAGCTTCATTTCTCATGGAAACACTCACCTAACCAGAGGAGCTAGCCATTGGGCATTTTGTGGTTTCTTTCTTTCTTTCTTTCTTTCTTTCTTTCTTTCTTTCTTTCTTTCTTTCTTTCTTTCTTTCTTTCTTTCTTTCTTTCTCTCTCTCTCTCTCTCCCTCTCTCTTTCTCTTTCTTTATACCATTCTTATTTCTTGCCTGTCCCCATACTTGCCTTTGACCTCTAAAAGCCAGGTGTTCCTTGAGTCCTCCTAGGGCCTTTGTATATGTTTCAATCCGCCCTTTCACCCTGCTGATTCTAACTGGTGCTTATCAGGCTCTAGCACAGACTTTCATTCAAGTGGCCTCACTGAACCCTCCATTGCTGAAGGAGGGATCCCTGTTTGTGTTTCCACAGCAATCCCTGGCTTGCCGCAGGGCACCTTTAAGTTCATTCTCCCTCCTACTTGTTTCTTCCTCCTCACCTTCCCTTTTCCCTTAACCTTTTCTCCTCCATTTTAATACCATATCCTTGTGCAAAATCTAAACATCATGAAAAAAAAGATGCAGTCCTATCAGACCATGCATAGGACCCATGGGTGCCTCTCTAGTGGCTTTACTCAGTGTCTGGGCTGCTGACCACAGGAGCTGCATTAATGGGCTTTTTACTCTTTATTCTTTTATTGGCACCAAAGACCACAGGCAGGTAAAGAAAAAGCTTGGGGCATTCTTACACCCACCTTCTTCACTGCTATCAGCCCATGGGCTGGTTGTGTCTTGCTTGAGGCCCTCTCAGGTGTCTCTCCTCCTACAGACACCTGTCTGGGTTTTGGTGGCCCTTGGCCTTCTCATGACTTCAGGCTTTGGCTTAGCAAGGGTTCCACCATGGCTATTCCAGGTGCTTAGTTCTGTGCCTTCTTTATTCCCTTAAATATTGTTCCAGTTTGTGTATACAACCCTTTATTCAATGTATCTTCCACGCACAGCCTGCATGTGCATCTCCTTCCTACTAAGATTGAGACTAAACGAGATTATCCCTCCCAATCCTAGTCCTGCCCTTTACTCTGGGGTCACGCTGGTGATATCTCTTCAGTCACTATAATCCTAGATTTTAGTCCAGTAGGAGAGGCCTGACAATGTTGGCCAAATGATATTGATGAGTCTTAATCTCCTAGGAAAAGACAGGGCAAAAGTTGCTAATTCCAGGCCAACACTCATTTCCTCTGCACATCATAAAGATGAGACAGGATCACAGTTATTAGAGTGGAAAATTCCCTTGCTGTTGTGGCAGCAGAAAGCCATTATGTGTTCCAATGAAAGACTCTGGAATGGGTATAAAAATAATCCACTGTACACTATCAAAGATTGAAAGCACATTCTTTTCCTTTGAAATGAGATCAGCCTCTGGAAGATTTTGCTCCAACACCCATCCGTCTAAAACCTCTCTCCAAGGACAAGGGTAAAATTCAATTTGTTTCATAATAAGCCTCAGGAGTTTACTTTAAAGACATGATTACCCAGAAGGCAACAAGAGCTGTCTACAGTTTCATCAGTTTCAAAAATATTTCTATCCTGAAGAAAGACAAGATAGCTCCAAAGTTTTGCTGCAAAGTCTGGCTTGTAAATTACAAAGAAAATAGAATTTTTCACATCTGTGGTTTATCCTGGAGTGGATCTCCTCTTCAGTCAGTGTGCTCAAAAACTGAGCAGCAGCTCCCAGCGCCCAGCAGGGTCCCACCTCTCTTTCAGACCAGTCACGGGGAGAGCTGTAAGCTGGCAGCCTTAATTGCACTAGGAGCTCATCACCGGCTCAGTGCTATATCAAGACCAAGCTGGGTCATTAAAAGCCAAGCCATTTTACTTGTTGTACATTTCCTTTTGTATTTCTGCTTTTCACTTGTTATACTAGGGAGACTATACGATATTTACACATGTGTGTCTGGTTTATTTCACTTATGAGTATATGTTCAAGTGGCATCCACTTCAGTATAAATGCTTCAAACTTATCATTCTTAATAGCTGAGTAATACTCCATTATATAGAAATACCACAT
>PVKA01033789.1:0-23990 GCA_004027165.1 Ctenomys sociabilis | reverse complement strand
TTTCTTTCTTTTTTTTTTTTTTGGTGAAACCAGGGATTGAATTCAGGCCCTTGTGCTTGCCAGGGAAGCGCTTATTCCACTGAGCCATCTCCCCGGCCTCTTGCACAAAGACTTTAGATTCAATCTCTAGCAAAACTGTCCTAAAACCAAAATGGTGTTTCTAGAACATCCATATCTTGTGAAATCTCTCCCAACCATGATTCCATCATTGGATTGACAAGGAAACTGCATTATTCCCATTTCAGCCTGATGCTACCAACCTGAGGGAACATAATCTCACAGCCCCCTCAACAGTCTTTCCCTCCATAGTGCGACTTTGAGTTTTTCAACTGTTCTCTCAGCTCATTGCTCTTCCTGTGTACTCAGGGGACATTATGCCTGTCATTGCATTGATAAAATCCTTGTGTGACTCCCTGCCGCTGCCCCCTCTCCCCCCCGCAACTGTAAGGCTCCTGGGGTAGGACTACCCTCAGCTTTCCTGCACGACCAGCAAGAGATGGAGTGGGTGCCCTTCTTCTGGGCCTGAAGAACAGGAAATAGGATGCAGTCAGCCTCTGCAGCTTGGGGCAGCAGGACATAAGGTCACCTGACACCGCAGGCCTCCTGGGATTCATTACCTAAGTGGCGGCTCCTGGGCAGGACTTAATCTCTGGAAAGGGCTGATAAACAGGCCCAGAGCACCTGAACAAATGGAAGGATTCAAAGGGGCCTTCCCTCTGGGGCTGGGCACCCTCTTTCCTGTGCAGGAGTCATCAATGGGATTAAGCGAGTCCTCTTTGTTTGGGTGATTAACGCAGGAACCCAAAGGCCTTTATGACATAGAAGTGTCATCATAGCTAACCATGGGCATCACAGGAATGGCTGTTCATGCCAAATGAAGGGCTCATGGTGCCAGGATAGCAACGCTTGCCAGCTGGGGGCAGGCAGGCAGGTGGCTGTCCTATCTCATGACCCTGTTGACAGGTTCTGGGCAATAAGGTTCTGTCCCTTGGGCTGTCACAGGGCTCTTGGCTCTGAGGCCTCCTGCAGAGTTTGCTCCCCAGAGGCTGGGACAACAGCCACGTTCTGGGGACCAGTTCACCAACAATGGGACTGAAAAGTCAGGCTGGATGGAAGAGAAATTGATTCATTCTCAAGATCATGGTGGATCAAGTTAGGGGCTTCTGGCTACTAGGGGCATTTTCTTCAAAGGTCTCACATCTGGCCAACTGAGGACCACCCTGCTGGTCCTTCGTAGAGCAACTGGAGTGTTCTCCAGCTGGGCGCCAAGCCCATCTGTCATGGGGGAGCTTGTGGCAGCAGGTGTCTGGAGTCCTGGCCCCTGAACTGGAGTCCCTGGTCCCCAGGAGGAGGACCTCTGCCTGAGGTTGGCTGGAAATTGTGCCTGTGTTCCCCTCAGCTGGCTCTGTAATTAGAGACCCAGGTACCATTTAAGTGATTCGGGGAGATTATATAGTTTTAGATAAGTAGGATTAGAGTGTCCTGTGTTTCCTTATTCTTACCCAGATGAAAACCCCAGGAAACCATTGGAAATAATCCTGGGGGAACATTCTGGTTCCGGCCTCTCCTGTGGAGTTGGGAGGCAGGATGTCCCAGGAGCAGGGCTGGTAAGGATTGGGAATAGGCAGGCGGCAGGCAGCCTGGTGAGAGGAATAGTGTGACCATTTCCTTTCAGAGTGAAGGGGATGGGAAAGTCAGGTAGAGATAGGGTGCTGGGGGATTTCTTCACAAATCCTACAAGTGTACAAGTATTGAACATGTACGATGCAGTCCTAAGCCCAGGCTCAGGGGTCTTGGTATCTAAGAATCTGTGTCACGGAGTGAGAATATGGGAGAGGGCAGGTTGAGGAAAGGAGGTTGAGACATTAGAAGAAGATAATTTTGGATCCTGATAAGGGCTATGAAGAAGCAAAGTGGTGTGACGTGGCTGTGTGGGGAAGGAGGACTTCTCAGAACAAATCATGTGTGAGCTAAGGACTGAATCACGGGGCCAGGCAAGGGGCGAGATGGGGGGAAGGCAAGCCAGGCAAAAGGAGCAGCAAGGAAGAGAGCGGAGGCTCCACGGTGACAGGATGGGGGTGGCATTCCAGCGCTTCGCACAGCCCAGCTTGGATGGGCATGCTGAACCCAGCTGTGGACAGGAGGGCAGCACTTGTCCCTGGAAGCAAACCCGGCAGGGCCTTCTCTGAACTGCACAGAGCTACACCCTCAGCCCTGTCTTGGCACTTGGCCTTTCTCCAGGAGCTGTAGACACAGCTCTGGTCCCAGATCTGACACCTGAGTTTGGGCCTGGCAGAGAGGGTTGTTTCCTTCCTGCTGGTCGTGGGCCTGGCCCTTGCACCTGCTCAGCAGCTACCTTGCCGCCATGCCTGCTGGTAAAGGATCTGCAAACCTTGGACAACCCAGCCGTCCCAGCTGTGGAGTGCAAGACAGCCAGCCCTGGGGACTGCCAGTGACACACAGGAGGAGAAGGGCAGGGGAAGCTTCTTGCCTATCCCAGACCCTGGAGGTCAGGTGGAGGGACCGGCTGCTGCCACCTGAAGCTTGAACGGGATTGTGTGTGTGTGTGTGTGTGTGTGTGTGTGTGCGCGCATGTGTACACTGTGCATGTGGGTGTAATGTGCATGTATGGGGGGCATCTCTGGCAACTCCCTGCTCTTCTCTGCTTCCATAGCTACAAGAGGGGGAGGTACTGAGGTCCCATGGGGTCCTCATCTGCCTAGGGATCGCTCACATGTGCCCTCCCAGGATGGGGCCTGGTGCAGTTAGAAAGGTGACAAAGGGCTGGGACGGCCTTGCCAGGATCCTGCCAGGGCCCTCCAGGAGGGTGCAGGCACCCCGGCTGTTGACATGCGCAGGTCGCCCAAAGTAAACCTGCCTTGTTTGCCTGGATTGTAAAGGAAAAACGCTTTGGCACAGTTCAACAGGAACTTCTGAGAAATGAAAACACGTTCATCCTGGAGATTAGGCCAACTTCCGGGGCGCAGACTGGGGGACCTTTTGTTCTCTTGTGGCTGCCTCCAATGGGCTCTACCTGTATCCCCCCCAGGGCTTGAAGTCTGGGGGTGGCACCCTGCCAGCAGGGTGGGGTGGGTTTGGGACCCTGACTGTGGCTCTGCACCCTGAACCATGTAAATACCTGACATTTATTGAGGGCTTGTTCATATTATCTTGTTTAATTCTTAGAAACAGTTTGTAAGATAAGGATTGGAATTCACTGATTCTGAGAAACGGGTTTTAACACCTATGAAGTCAGAACATGTTCTTTTCTTTTTTTTGAGATCGGGTCTTATTATGTAGCCCAGGCTGACCTTGAACTTCAAGTGATCCTGCAGCCTCAGCCTCTTGAGTGCTGGGATCACAGGCCTACGCCACCAGGCCTGGCTCAGTGTGTGTGTGTTTTACGATGGATGTCACCTTACAGTTAACTTGATGGCTGGCTTTTTATCTCTCTCTCTCTCTCTCTCTTTTTGTGGTACCAGGGATTGAACTCAGGACCTTGCACTTGCCAGGCAGGCGCTTATTCTACTGAGCTATCTCCCCAGCCCCTTATTTTTCTCTTAATGGGCAGAAAATGTGTCATTAATGGGTGACATCTTAGATTCTGGGAAACATGATGTCACTAACAACCCCAATCTGCAGATAAGAAAACAAGCATAGATGGTTTATATCTTTCTTTTAGGGAAACCAAGGCTCAGGGACATGGGTGGTAGGTTGGGGTCACCCTGCTTTGGAAAGCAGGGATAGGACTGATTGCTGGGCCTGCCGCCTGTGAGCCCAGGGTCCTTTGCACTCACCCCAGATGACCCAGGAGAGGCAGGAGCCCGGGAGAGAGGGTTCCAGGGCTCTCCTCAGTGGGGAGTGATTCACCCCCACCCTGCCTGGGAGAGAGGCCTCCAAGACTGATATTTTTCCTTTTTAAATTCTCTGAAGACTGAAGTTCCTGACGGCCTCAGAAAGCACTTGCCGCCCTTCCAGCTGCTTTTCCTGGTAACTGGGTTAGCTCTTTTTCTCTGAATTTCTGCTCTACTGTCCCATCTTTGGACGGGAGGCAGGTCCACCCCTTGGCGCTCGTCTGTCTGCTGCCTGGGGAGCAGCCCCACCCGCTTCCTGCTTGGTTCTGGCTCTGAATTCACCCTTCTCTCCTGCAGCCTAAGTTACCTGCAGCAGCTCTGCTTCTGGACACTTCCACAGCCCAGGCTGCCTTGGCCCTGTCCCCCAGAGACACATACTCAGGCATCTCTAGTCCTGTATCCCCTTGCCCAGAAGTCAAAAGTCATAGGAAAAGCCGGGAATGATGGTATACACCTGTAATTACAGCACTTGGGAGGCTGAGGCAGGAGGATCCCTGAGAGTTTGAGGCCAGCCTGAGTTACATAGTGAGATGAAAGAGAGAGAGAGAGAGAGAGAGAGAGAGAGAGAGAGAGAGAGAAGAGTGAACACCCTGGTGGCTTCTTCCTGCCCCTGGAATCTCCATATGAAGGATACTCTCCTGCAGGTTCTGCACTCCTCTAGGGGTTGAGCCAAAACTATGGGCCAAGAAGAAGGTCAGGGGGACAGAGAGCTGAGGCCTGACTCTGCTTACTAAGCCTATGGCCCTCACCCTGTCATTGCCCCCTGTGCCTCAGTTTCCCCCAAGCAGCAAGCCTGGTGAGATAGAAGTGGTTTATCCCCAAGAGGTGGCACTAGGCCTTCAACTCAAAGGCTTTGCTAAGACACAACCAGCTCCACTTCCGTTCACACAGTCTCTGAGCTTTCAAGGTGAGCCAGGCCTCAGGGGCTTCCCCAGAAGCAAATGCTAGAGATAGGGTATGCTGTTATTTATTTATTTTGGGATTTTTGAGACAGCGCCTTGCTGTGCAATTCAGACTGGCCTTGAACTCACTATGTAGCCTAGGCTGGCCTCAAAGTTTGCAGAGATCCTCCTGCTTCAGCTTCCTGAGGGCTGGGATTATAGGTGTACACCAGGCATCTCTCTTTGAGGCACAGGTCTAGGTAGCCTGTGACCCCCATCCTGAGCACTGAAGAAACCCTTGTGTCCCCATTGTAAGGGACCAGCCCCAGTCTCTGTGACTGATCCGCACAAACAGAAATCCAGTGGGCTGGGCCTTGGCAGCCACCATGAAAGCAGATATGAATTCCAGCTGCTCGAGGAAGGCTTCGGAGCCTCCAGAGCGTAGTGTGGACCCAGTCTCTGGAGGACAAGAGGGGCAGTGGGCCCAGGAGAGCCATTTTTGCCTCAGCTCTGTAGAAGGTGATGCCAGGTATCCACAGACCCGGCGAGGGGCACCCATATGCAGGTGTCCCCAAGGGATACCAAGAAGGAGCCCAAGCTACAGTGTGTGTGGGGTGATTTGTTGTCCCAAGAGCTGCAGCTGCTTGGGGGCCAGGAAAGGAGACAGGGAGGGACAAGGTGGTAAAAGATGGCTCCTTGAGCGAGTGTGGTGGTGCAAACCTGTCAGCCCAGCCCTCTGGAGGCTGAGGCAAGAGGATCATTGAATTTGAGGCCAGCCTGGGCTCCAGAATGAGTTCAAGGCCAGAGTGAACTACATAGACAGCCTTGTCTCAAAAGAAACAAAGTGAATTCCTTAGGGGGTACAGATGCGCCCCAGGGTCTCTAGCATTGAGCCCCTCCCCCACCCCTCTGTATGCAGCTCCCATGCACTCTGGAAGAGAAACACTCCCAGTGAGCTCTGCAGCCTGCTGCTTGTTGTGGTTCTCTCCTCTTTCACTGCTCTGCCAGCTTGCAGTGTGTATTGCAACCCTACACAGAGCTGCTATAAATCAATATGCAAGAGCAGGAACCCAATAAAAATAGTGGCAGAGAATGGGCCCAGTGCGTAGGGAGCATTCATACAATGTGGCGTTTATCATGTCCCCAGATGGAGTTGAGCACTTTCTGCAAGTGTTCTGACTTATGTCTCCTCACAGCCCTGGGTGGCAGGTGCTAAGATTACCTGTTTTCCCTGAGGCTCAGAGAGGTGAAGTAACTCACCTAAGGTCACACAGGGTCTTGGTCTGACTTCCTGGTCCAGGGTCCAGAGGGACCAATTGGAAGCACAACTCCAGGGTCTCGGGAAACACTGCAGGAACAGGCAAGAGAAACAGCGGAGAGGTAGGGAACCGAGGTAGAAGCAGCTGCGCAGCCACTGAAGGAGACCCTGGGCCCCCAGTCCTAGGTACAGGGATTCAGATTCTTATTTTTTTCTTCTCTCTCTCTCCTTTTAAAATTTGTTGAATACACTGGGTGTATGTGCCTATAATTCCAGCACTTGGGAGGCTGAGGCAGGAGGATCTCTATGAGTCAGGCCAGACTGGGCTACAGAGTGAGAACAATTTCTTTCTTGGTCACGCTTGTTTGCTCCGTGTCTCTCTCTGTGTGTGTATTTATATGTATTTAGATATTTCTTTTCTCTCTCTTTATTTAACTGAAAAGGAGGATATTATGTATATACACTGTTCTGCACGGTTTTTAACGTTTATTTGATGTTCCCCAGAGATCTTCCTGTGTGCTTCTGTGGAGAGCTTCCCCATTCTTCTCAGTAGCTGCGTAGCTGCCCATTGTACGCCTGCACCACAGTTGGCCTGCCTGTCCCCACCTGATGGACATCTGGATCGGTCCCAGTCTTTTACTTTGAGAAACAATGCCCCAGCGACGGACTTGTGAAAGAACTGCATATTTATCTGTCAGATAAATCCTCAGTAGTGGGGCTGCAGGGTCAAAGAGAAGGGCCTTGGGCTGAGTTATATCCGGGTAAGGGTGAGGACTGTACGACATGCTAGTTTATCTACAGTCTCGCCAACAACGATGTCATCAAATGAGTCTGTGACTTCAGAAGTAGCTGACAGAGTTTTTCTGTTGTTTTTTTTTCCCCCCATTTGTGTATTTGGTACAGGGTCGCACTACACAGCTCAGACTCGTAGCAATCTTCCTGTTTCCAGCCTTCCCAGCCCTGGGGTTATAGGTTCACACCACCACAGCCAGACTCTAGAGGGGTTTTTAAAATACATTTTTTTAGTATTTTAACATTTATTTATTTATTTGATACAGGGTCTTGCTATACAGCTTGGACTCATAGTGATCTTCCTGTCTCAGCCTCCCCAGCACTGGGATTACAGGTATGTACCACCACACTGGGTTCTGGTGGCCAGGCATGACACTCCTGGGGTTTCAGGGCTGGAATGGCATGCAGTACTGGGGACAGAACTCAGGTCCTTGAGCTTGCCAGGCAGGTACTTAGACCGCTGAGCTATCTCCCCAGCCCTGCCAGGGTATTTTTAGTTTGCTTTTCTCCTCTTTTCAGATGTTTTAGAATAGTGCAGGTCTCCTTTTCTGTATACCGTGTCTTGCCTTCAACTTTAAAAAAAATGGTGGTTGGTCTTCTCGCTGCCTTCTGGAAGCCCTTTATGTAGGAAGGACATTGTGCTGTGATTTTTGAGGGCACTGGGCAGGGACTTCACTCGCTCTGGGAAAGGCTACTCCCCATCCCCTCTTCCAGCCCAGCTGTTTCTCCAGTGAGCGTTCATTCAGTGCTTCTCCTGCTCCTATATCAATGTGGTGTTGCAGCTCCAGAGGCACGGCTGCTGGGGGCGGGTGGGATTGTCCACATCTGTAAAGAGACAGGTGGTGGCCGAGTAGGAGACGAGCTGTGGCCCAGGAATTCAGAAGAAGCACTTGAGCCATGGGATGGAGGACATAGTGGCCTCAGCCTGTCACCTTGCCTTCCATCCACTCCACCTGCAGCTGCTTTTCCTGCCTATTCCAGGCCCCCGTTGCGGAGAATGGGTTCCTCCAAACATGTTGCTTTGTCTGGCTGGGACAAGCAATCACTAGGTAGTCCAGGCTGGCCTTGAATTTTCAGAAAGCCTTCTGTCTCAGTCTCCCAAGCACCGGGATCCCTCCGAGAGTGTTCGTGCTCACCATGCGCAGCATTTTGGGTGCCCAGTCGGTCTCCCCTCCCGCCAGTGGCTGCCTCTCTGCCTTGCGCTGGTCTTCCCTGTCCAATTCCTCCTGCCCTGTCTCACCAGCTCACTCCTGAGTGTCCCCAGCGCTCGGCAGGATTGATATTTCCTTGCTGGCTGGAGGGGACACTGCCCTGTGGGACCCCTCCCCTCGGTGCTGGGCCTCAGGCAAGGGCTCCTGGGATGCTGATTGGCAGGTGGTGGGGAGGCCTGGATGGATTCAGGAAGGCAAGCAGGGTCCACAACAGGTCCCCGGGATGGACGGCACCCGCACTGCACCTCACTCAGGACCCAAGCAGGAAAGGGTTAAACTCGGCCAAGTTTTGTATATGAAATGGCACCCGAAAAAAAAATGTGCAGACTAGCAATTGAGCCCTGTCTCATCCTGGTTCAAATGACATTGTCTGCAGCTTCGCCAGCCTCGCCTCCTGCACTAATTACAGGCCTTTCCCGGGAGGACGGCGGCGGGGCCAGGAGGTCCTCATTACAGGCTGCCTTGCTGGAGGGCAAAGCCCTGATGGCCAAGCCCAGGGCCCAGGACCCAGGCGCTCCTGCTCTGGAGGCTGTGCCCGGGGCCCCTCCACTCAGCCCGCTGTGCTGGCTGGGACAGAGTGGAGCAGCGGGCTGGACTGGAGGCCTGGGCCTGCACAGAGTCCAGGGAGCCTGGGCCCAGGCAGTGCCCCGGCACCCTGCCCTCCCACCCTGGACCCCCAAGAGGAGGGCAGCCAGGCTGCTGTGGTCGTCTGTGGCCGCCTCTCCCTGTGGCCAAGTATTCTTTAATCTTCTTTTTATCTCTAGGCATCGCCCCTTGAGAGGGGCTTTGATGTGGGCCTGCTCTGGGGGTAATCATGGGTTCTGTCCCAGACCAGTGGGGCTCTGCCCACGCCCCCAGCCCAGGCCACCAGAGCCAGCCTCTGAGGGTGCCCTTGGCAGATGGGCAAGGCAGAGAGGGGCGCTGCCTGGACCCCCAGATCGGAGGACTTGGGAGTAGGAGCTCCAGTGCCACACTGCACCAGCGTTCATATGCTGGTCTCCATAAGAGCCAGTGAGCACCAGCAGGACGATAATAATTGCTGCTGTATATGGCAAACCCTATTATGAATTTTGAAAGTACAAAATAAAGCAACCAAGTTTAAATTGAAAAAAATAATAATAGCTGTTGTCCTTATTTTGCACAAACTAAAGTGCTGGGTTATGTACTTTCATTTTTTTTTTTTGATGGAACCAGGGATTGAACTCAGGCCCTTGCACTTTCTAGGGAAGTGCTTATTCTACTGAGCCATCTCCCCGGCCCCTGTACCTTCATTTTTAATAACATTAAATCCTCAAAACTAAGTGGCTGTTGTAAACTTTTTATTTTATTTGTGTTTCTCATTATGGGTTTTGTTTTTGTTTTTTGGGATTTGGGGTCTTTATTTATTTTTTTGGTGGGACCAGGGATTGAACTCAGGCCCTTGAGCTTGCTAGGCAAGCACTTATCCTACAGCACTATCTCCGGAGCCCTGATTTTTGGTCTTTTTGAGGTGAGGTCTTGCTATACAGTTCAGGTTGGCCTTGAGCTCACTTTGTAGCCCAGGCTTGTCTCCAATTTGCAAGGATCCTTCTGCTTCAGTCTCCTGAGGACTGGCATTACAGTTGTGTACCACTATGCCTGGCTTAGGTGTCATTTTAAAAAATGTATTTAGTACAGGGTCTACAGGGTCCACAGGGTCTCACTACACAGATCAGACTCATAATGATCCTACTGTTTTCAGCCTCCCAAGAGCTGGGAGTACAGGTGTGTGCCACCATGCCCAGTCTCAATCACCATTTCAGTGTGCTCCAGGGATCAAACTCCTGGCCCTTGCATCTGCCTAAGCAGGTGCTTTAATCCGTTGAGCTATCTGGCCAGTCCTTAGATGTCATTTTAAAGGGACAGAAGCCGAGCCTGTTGATTCATTCAGGTCACAGAAATATCTGAGTTCTTACTCCATGCCAGGCCCCAGCCTTGGCCCCAAGGACACAGTGAAAGCAAAGTGGGCCATTCCCCACCCTTAGGTGCTCACAGAGGGATGGATCACAGGGAGGCTCTCCAGTCAGGAGCAACAGGGTCCCCGTGTCAGACACCATAGACACTTAGAGAAGAGGCTGAGACCTTGAGTGGTTGGAGGGAGCCACGGCCAGGCCCACATGAGGTGGCCAGGTCAGGGAGAAGGGCAGACGTCAGGGAGGTCTTGGTCCTGCTCCTGTCATGGCTGGGAGGTCAGGGCCTCAAGGGCGGGCTGCAGTTGGGGTCCTGGCTGGGAACTGAGTGAGTGTGGGTTTGGACTGCTGCTGCTGGGGGCCCTGAGAGGGTCTGCGCCTGAGCCCCCCTTGACCTAGGTGACGTTTCGGACCTGACTCAGACAGTGCTGGAGCTTGTGGGCAAGCCGAGGCTCAAACTATCTCAGCAGCCTTGGTATCTCTATGCCCAGTGCTGCTGCAGGTGTTAGGCTCAGTCTGAGGCCCGGGGCGGAGAAAAACAGTGTCTGCCAGCACCTGGCTTCTGATCTCCTGTTCTCCATCCTTGACTGGCTCCCAGAGCAACTGCATAGAAGCTCGGATATGTCCTGGTGACCACTGGCCAGTACCCCATGGAATGGGGCACACATGTCACCTGTCGTGTGTGTGTATGTGTGTGTGTGTGTGTGTGTGTGTGTACACACCTAGGCCTTGACCCCAAGGGACGGGGTAGAACAGATAGAAACAGATAGAGATGTAGCACCATTTGGGCTCCTCTGGCAGACCACTTCTAAAGCACAGAAACTCATTTCTCACAGCTGCGGAAGCCGGAAGCCCAAGATCAGGGTCACAGATGGCCATCCTTTTGCTGTGTCCTCACATGGTGGAAGGGGCAAGAGTCTACCTCAGGTCCTGAATAGGGAGGTTTCCTAGTCCCAGTCCCACCTGTGAGGCTCTTCTCAAAAGAGAGGCTGGTGTCTGAGTGGTCATCATGAGCCACGAGGGGTAAAGGAATGGTTCCTGCAGTCAGAGTGGCTGGAAGTATAACTTCTGGAATATTCTTTGGCCACGTTCCTGTGGCAGTTCAGGCCCTCATCATCTCTTCTGCAGATGGTGTTTTGTCACTGGTTCATTCATTCAATCGTACCCGTCTTTGCATATGATGGTACTGTGGCATATTCCAGACATTCAGAAGTTAGTTAGGATCCACACTACCCTCCAAAAACCAAAAAGGTCGTGGGCACAGAGAGCAACATGAAGAGCTCATTGTCTTTGTGGGGGTGTTCCAAAGAGCCTGAGAGAAGGGAGTGGTCCGGGTCACACTTGGGAGATTTCGAAGTGGCCAGTGTGTCTGCAAGCCAAGCACTCTGGGGACTGAGGCAGGGGATGACCAAAAGGTTAAGACCAACCTGAACCACATAGCAAAACTACAAAGACCGAAACCAAACCACAGCAAAACAAAATAAGAGCGCGTCAGGGGTTCTTGACATGGTCTTGGAGGAAGAATGGGTGTTTGCCAGGTGGGTGAAAAGAGAAACGACCTTCTGGACAAAGGGGAGAATGTGGTTAAAATTTTGGAAGTATGACTGGGCCTGGCCCAATGGGGACATTTTACATAGTTGGTTAAGGTGGACACACATCCAGGGAGGGAGGATGTGGGGTCCCCTAGGGCCTGGGGGGTTTCTCTGTGGGAAAGAGTTATCCTGAAGGCAAATGGGACTCACCGATGGATCTGGCTCTGTTTTTGACACAGGGTCTTCCTGTGTAGTCCAGGCATGGTGACCCTCTGCCTCAGTCGCCTGAGTACAGAACATCCCCACCAGTCACATTCCGGATAGGGTGGAAGCACAGCCACAGAGCTGGCGGGAGCAGGACGAGGATTTAAGCCCACACACCCCAACTCCACACCTGTTGGCCTCACTGTAGTGACAATCTGCTGAGTCCTGCAAAGGGCGGGGATGGGCTGGGAGTCCCAGCTGGTCAGGAGGTGAGCGCACCAGGACATCCGGGTGAGGGAGAGGAAGAAATCAAATCTCCTCCTCCATGTCTGGGATCAGCAGTGAACCCAGACAAACAAGCAAGTTTTATGGCCCCCTCTGCTAGAGGTCTAGGTTCTGGGACGGCATCCAAGCCTGAGAAGAGGATTCCTGGATCCTCGGTCCTGCTCCTGTAGACACAAGTCCCGATCCATCACAGATTGCTCATAAGCTGCAAGCATTGCCGCCTTGCCCTTTTCCTGTGGGAGGTCCGGCAAAGGGCCCACCTCACACATTAGGCCCTGGGAGGACGTTTTTGTGGCTGTGCTGTCTAACGGCAAAGACCATGGAAAGTCATCTGTGTTAGGAGAAAGATCGGGTTCGGCTGGATATCAGGGAGGCCAGCTCAGTGCTAGTCATCTCTGGGCCGGACCTTGGCCTTCACTGGCCTGATGTGGCCAGGGGATGGCCCATTTCCAGGGCACTGCCTACTCCTATGCCCCTGTTGGGCAGAGATCACTGAAGGAGTCCGGTGGTTGGGCTAGAGCAGAAAAACACAGGACCTGCTTCCTGGCTTACAGTGCGAGCTCTGTCTCTGTTTCGCATCCTAACTGAGGAGGAGGGGACTCCAGGAGCCACAGCGTCTAGCAGTGGGCATTGTGTCCTCCAAGCAGAACTCCCGCTTGGTCTTCCATAGGTTGGGGCATTGGTTTTATTTTATAAAAAATACAGTTGAACCTGACTTGTAACTCAAGGGAAGCTACAGTGTGCTCAGAGCTATCAGTGTCACCACGGCGACAATGCCATCCAAGAGCACTTGAAAAATGTCATTATTGGGGCCGGGGAGATGGCTCAGTGGAATAAACGCTTCCCTGGTAAATGCAAGGGCCTGATTTCAATCCCCGGTTCTGCCAAAACAAAGAAAATGTCATTATCAACAGCAGCACTGTGTGTTCCTTCTCACCTCTTGGTTCTGTCTCTCTGTCTCTCTGTCCCTCTGTCTCTCTCTGTATCAGGAACTGAACTCACAACCTCACTTGTTGCAGTCTCTGAGCTATATCTTTGGCCCTTCTTTCTCTTTAAAAAAGCTTCTTTCAGACAGTCTCAGTATGTAATTCATGTTAGATTACATAGTGATACTCACAGTGATCCTCTTGCCTCAGCCTCCCAAGTGCTGAGCTTACAGGCATGCACCACCATGGCCAGCTCTATTTCTTTTGTCATTTGTTTGTTTTTGTGTTTTGTAACAGGGTCTCACTGTGTCATCCAGTTGGCCTTGAACTCACCACGTAGCCCAGACTGGCCACAAACTCATGGAGGTTTGTGAGTTCCTGCCTCACCTCCCAAAAGAGTGCTAGGGTAAACAAGGGTGAGGTACTACTTTCTCGGAGATTTCCATTTCTAAGGTTTTGAGCTGAGGGCAACTGCAAAGCTCTGGAGGCCTTGAATGCAAATGTGGAGGTGGGGGATGGGGACGGTGCCATCAGGAGCTGGGCAGTGCCTCCGATGCCATACATACAGTTTTTCCGTTTTCTCGTTGTAATCATCTCCCTAGAAGCAATTTAAATCGATGAATGAATTTAAATTAATTTAATGAAGACGAATATCTAGCATTCATGGAGTACCTCTCTGTTAAACTCGTGATTAACCCTATTTTATAGAGGAGGAAGCTGAGACTAATAGAAGTTAACTGATTAGAGGTTACAGCTATAGGAAGGTGGGGCAGTGACTTGGGCTGGACCCTGCCACGCATCTCCATGACTTTGTCTGAGCTACAAGCTGAGAGGCAGAGACCTACGTTTTCCTGGTTTCTTTATTTTATGTATTTAGTGCAAGGTCTACAGGGTCTCACTACACAGATTGGACTCATAGTGATCCTCCCGCTCCAGCCTCCTAAGTGTTGGTATTACAGATGCACACCACCATGCCGAGTCTCATTTGCTGGCACTGTACACTGGGGATTGAACCCCGGTCCCTGTGTCTGCCTAAGCAGGCACTTTAATCCTCTGAGCTATCGGGCTGGCACCATCTTCCTGGTTTAGATGTCCCACAGGAGTTGTGGCTGAGCCCGGTGTGGTGGTGCACATCTGCAGTCCCAGCACTCGGGAGGCTGAGGCAGGAGGATCACTGTGAGTTTAAGACCAGCTTGGACTGCATATAAGACCCTGTCTCCAAAAAAAAGGAGTTGTGGTTGATTTCCCTCTCTGGTCATCCCATCAGCATCGCCCAGGAAGGCTGGATAGTTCTGGGCCACCAATACCTCTGGCCTCAGCTTTTGGAGTGCGGCTCTAGGATCACAACCTGTAGGTGCTGTCCAGGTTAAGCTCTGGTATTTGAGAATGTAGAGCTCGCTGGTTCTGGAAGAGCAGGGACCACGTGTTCTCAGACAGGTCTGCCCAGGGCTGGTACAGGACATGGCCCGTGCAGGGCTCAGTTCACTCTTGCTGAACCAAATGCAAAATGCACAGGTCTACCGGGTGTCCCTGCCCTCTCCTCGGCTGTGCTCTTGAGCTCCTGACATTTAATGGGCTGCTCCTGTACCTTCCTGTGCCCTCCACCGCCAGCCGCCAGGCAGCACCCACTCTGGACTTTCCCTGCAACGGGAGAAGCCAGACACATCTTTTGTCAAAAGGCTGCATTTCGATTAGTAAGAACAAACTCAGTCCCTCGGGCAGCTCTTAAGACTGATGCTGCCCTAAAATAGCCTTGGTGGGCTCCCCCGGGGTACAGCAGCAAGCTCGGGATGGCATCCTCTTGACAATTCTCTTTTGGTTTGTTTGTTTGTTTTGCCATACTTGGGATTGAACCCAGGGCCTTTACATTAAGCTATTTCTCCATCCCTTTTCTTATTTTTTATTTTTGTGACAAGATCTTGCTTAATCACCGAGTTGCCCAGGCTGGGCTTCAGCTTTGATCCTCCTGCCTCAGCACACCAGAGTGCTAGGATTATATTTGTGCACCCAACTGACAAGTTTTAAACATAAAAAAGGATTATTTATCAGCATGAAGTACTCAGAAACTAAACAATTACATAAGACCTTGGGTTTGATCTCCAGCACTATAAACCCCCGAAATATCAGATAAGAAATAAGTCATGGCAGGGAAGATGGTTCAGTGGAATAAGTGCTTCCCTGGCAAGTGAAAGGGCCTGAGTTCAATCCCCGGTTCTGCAAAAAAAAAAAAAAAAAAAAAAAGGCATGGTAACTCTAAGAGATGCTACCTGCATAGTATGTAATATTAAGCAGTTACTAAAAATTAAGATTTATTTTAATGCATTTGGCGTGGGTCTCACTAAGCAGCTCAGACTCCTAGTGATCCTCCTCCCCAGCGCTGGGATTATAGGTATGTGCCACCACACCCAATCTCAGTGGCCAACTCAGAACACCCGGGGGCAGGGCTAGTGCATGTGGTACCAGGGATGGAACCCCGGTCCCCAAGCTTGCCTAAGTAGGTGCTTAGTCTGTTGAGCTACCTTGCTGGCCCTAAAATTAAGGATTTTAAAAGATATTTAATAATATCAGGAAATAGTCACTAAAAACAAGAGAAATCAGTAGGGTACAAAATTATGTACACTGGATGAGCTGTGTGGTATCACATAGGGGTAATCCCAGCACCTGGGAGGTTGAAGCAAAAGGGTCACTATGAGTTTGAGGCCAATCTGGACTGCATAATGCATTTAAGACCAGCCTGAACCTCATAGTGAGATCTTTTCTCAAAAAAACCAAACTAAACCAACAAACCAACCAACCAAACAACCCAAAAGCATGTATGCTGGAGAGATGTTGGCGACATGCAGTAACATGAGATTCCCCGAGTAGCTGTTCCCTTTTGCTTCAGGACTTGAGCTCCTACTCAGACAGATGTCACATTTCCCAGTAGCCACGGAACTTAGTTCTGGCCAGTGTAAGTGGAAGCAATGCATTGAACTGCAGGAAGTGTCTGCCTTGCTCTGTTCTGGCTGCTGGAACAAAATGACCTCAGAAGTCCTGGTTCTGGAGACCAGGAAGTCCTAAAGCAAGGCACTGGCAGATTCCGCATCTTTCTTCTAAGAGGAGTTCTCCTTGCTGCACATCTCATGGTAGGAAGGGCCAGAGCTCCTTCACACATCTTACACAGGATCAAAGATCCTTTCCCTGAGGGAACCACCTTGTGAGTAGGTCCTGTCCTAAAAGCTCAGCTTCTACTACCCCGCACTGTGAAGCAATTCCACTGTAGGAGTATGAGGTAGCAGTGAGTATTGAAGGAAAAGCTGCTGTCTCCTTTGTTTTTTCCTCCTTCATCTCTCCAGAGTGTGGATGTGGATGGTCACCTTGAGCCATGAGGCAGAGGCCACGCTGAGGATCCAAAACAGCAGGTGAGAAGGGTCTGGTCTCTAAGGTCACAAGAACTCCACCTGGGTTCTTTACCAGTGGATGTCACTTACCAGATGGTAAATTAATCTGCGTAAGCCACAGTTATCTAAACATTTGGGTGTTCTGTCATTTGGAGCTAAAATCCATGAGAGAGGTGGTTAGGTAAACAAAAATGCAGCGTAATAGTATGAGCTATATGATTCCAATTTCAAGATGCATATTTATATAGGAGTGTGACAAAAAATAGAGTAGATGTTCAAATCTTTACAAATGTGTAAGGGCTGGCCAAGTAGCTCATCCTCGGGCCTGCTGTGCCAGCCCCGCCCCTGGGGCACACTGAGATGACAATTGAGACTGGGTGTGGCGGTGCGCCTGTAATCCCAGCTCTTGGGAGGGAGGCTGTAAACAGGTGGATCACTATGAGTCTGATTTAGTAGTAAGACCCTGAATACCCTGTAGATCCTTCCCTAAACAATACAAAAAAAAAAAAAAAAAAAAAAAAAAAGCCGGGCGTGGTGGCGCAGGCCTGTAATCCCAGTACTTGGGAGGCTGAGGCAGGAGGATTGTTGGGAGTTCAAGACCAGCCTGAGCTACAAAGTGAGCTTAAGGCCAGCCTGAACTGCATAGGAAGACCCTGTCTCAAAAAGATAAATAAATAAATAAATAAGAAAAAGCATAAAATGAAGGCCATGAAATAGCTCAGCAGGTACCTGCAGGGTTCAATAACTGCACTACATTCAGCACCAGCCCAGCCCTTGGGTGCACTGAGCCAGACACAGTCCAGGCATGGTGGTACAGGCTTAATCCCACTACTGGGGAGGCTGAAACCTGGAGGATCACTGCGAGTCCAAGCTGCATAGTGAGACAAAATACGTTTTTAAAAAATGTGTAAAGTGAAGGACAGATACGATTTGTCCACCCTCAAAATCTACCCCCTTGGTTCTAATACATGCATCCTAATGTTTTTGCCACTTGCCTTGGCTGGGGCAGGGTTTTGCTATGTAGCCCAGGCTGACCTCAGAAGACACATGGTGATCCTCCTGCTTCAGCCTCCTGAGTGCTGGGATTACAGGTATGCACTGCAATGCCTCACTAAAAAAATTTTTTTTTAAAGAAATTTTAACAATGTAGAAAGGTATGTTACAGAATAATAAAATACACACCTCCACCCCTACTGCCCAAAGTTAAAACCATCCATATTTTGTTATATTTAATTCCCATCTTTACTTTAAAGAAATAAATAGGTCGCATTTAGGATTGTCTCTCCCAAGTATTGAAAATATAGAAATTAGAGAGAGTGGCCTGTCTGGTGCAGCCCAGGGTGGTGCCGCATCCCGAGTAGGCGAGCCACACTTGGGGACTTTTAACTTCCATCCACCTTCAGCCCGAGGCTTGGCTCTAAATGACTCTTTCCAGGAGGGAGGTGGCCTGGGGCCCAGGGTGCCAGATTTGCCTGGCGCTTCCCCTGGAACATAGAGCAGCAGGCGGGCTGGGAGAGGTGGGGTGGCCAGCACCTCCTTCCTGAGGTCACTTGGTGCCCAACTAGTGTTTACGTAGTGGGTGGGGCTGTGCCTGGGCCCTGAGCCTCTGCTCTCAGGGGAGGATGGAGAAACCACTGCTGCCTGCCAGGCCCAGAGGTGCAGCATGTGGGATTCTGGGAAAGCAGGGCTGCAGCTAGGAGGTCAGGTGGTGGTGGTGGTGGTGGTGGTGGTGGTGGTGGGGCACTCTGGTGCCAGGTGCCAGTGGGAAGGAAGGAAGGAAGGAAGGGGCAAAAAACAAGACGCAGAAATGTTCCCATTTACCAGGCACCTGTGGATGGAAGATGTCATAGTCTCTTCCTTGGAGCTGGGGCACAGTACCTAATATCCACAATTGATTTTGGCCTTCTGTGTGTGGAGGTTTCAGTATGTAGTCAGCTGGATCCAAGGCAGAGCGGCTCTGCAGAGGGGCCTGGTGGAGAAGAGCTGCTCACCTTATGGAGGTCCGTGGGGAGGCAGGGAGAGAAGGGAGGAGCTGGGAAGGCAGCTAGAGCTTCCAGTCACGGCCAGCATCATGTCTTTCACTATGTATCTGTCACCTCCCCTGTAACCCACAGGCCTCACCTAATAGCAAGGAGCTCCAAGCTCCCTAATCCACCACCTTCCCTGGTCCCACCTATGCCGCAGGGAGCTTTCAGGGCATGTGGCCAGAGCCCTCACTCTGATAAGATTGGCTGGGACTCCAGCTATGTGAGCTAAGGTAGATTCCTTGATTTTTGTTTTTTTTTTTTTTCCATTACCAGGGATCAAACTCACGACCTTGCACTTTCTAGGAAGGCACTTAAGCTGCTGAGCTATCTACCCCGTGATTCCTTGAATTTTCTGAAGCTCAGCACCTCTATAAGTAGAAGATGTTGATGAGCATGAGAGTGACAACAGGTCACTCCTCTCCCAGGGGCTGGGGGTTAAAACCTGAAGAGGAGCAAAAGCAGTCCCATGTTTCACACCCACCAGACACTAAGCAAACACCTGGGACAGCGCTTGAGGCTGTAGCCACCGCCGCCTCTACCTGCACCCACTCTCAGACCCAGTGTCCAGGCTGAAGCAATGGAGAGAGTGGAGCCTCTACCCTTTCTCAGGCGTTGACTGTCCCCTGCTTGGGATTCTGTTGGCTGAACAAAAGAAGGAGGGAAAGCCAGGTGTGATGGTGCATGCCTGTGACCTCAGCACTCGGGGGGGCTGAGGCAGGACTGCCCATGAATTCAATATCAATATAAGCTACATAGTGAGACCCTGTCACAAATAATAATAATAGGGGCTGGGGATATGGCTCAGTGGAATAAGTGCTTCCCTGGCAAGTGCTAGGGCCTGAGTTCAATCCCTGGTTCCACCAAAAAAAAAAAAAAAAAAAAAAAAAAATGAGGAGAGAGGTAGTATTTGAGGGTGAACAGAAGAGAATTGCAGCTGAGCCTGACATGCCAGGGAGGTGGGGTGGGGCAGCCAGCAGGTCGTACTCTGACTCACAGACCCCCAAATCTTCATACTTTCCAGTTTACTATACCACAATGACCCCTTTTTTTCTTCCCTGCACCTGCTCCCTGAAGGCCTTTCTTTTTTTCCTCATAATTTTTTTAGATGTATTTAGTACAGGGTCTACAGGGTCTCAGGACATAGACCAGACTCACAGTGAGCCTCCTGTTTCAGCCTTCCAAGTGCTGGGATCACCACGCCCAGCAGGGCACACTGAGAATCAAATCCTGGTCTCTGAGCCTGCCTAAGCAGATGCTTTAGTCCACTGAGCATTTGGCTTATCCCCTGGAGGCCTTTCAAGTAGGTCATTATTACTAACAATGACAGTAGCTGACCTCTGACGACTTACTAACTACTGACTCTGTGCTGGGCAATGTTCAGCCTTGTCTCTCGTCACAGTCACAGAAACCTGACAAGTGGGTACTGTTATGTTCCCCCTAGTACAAGACACTGAGATACAGTGAGGCCGAGTGACTTGCTGAGGTCACACGGGTAGGCAGTGGCCTAGCTGGAACTGTTTTGTTTTGTGTGATACTAGGGATTGAACCCTGGCTGGCCTTCACATTGGGCTATATCTTAAGTCTTTCTTTATTTTTCATTTTGAGACAAGGTTGTTAAGTTGATAAGCTGCCCAGGCTGGGCTTGAACTTTTTGTTTTTGTTTTTTGAGATAGGCTCTCACTGGCTGGCCTGAAGTTCACAGTGATCCTCCTGCCTCAGCCTCCTAGAGGGCTGGGATGACAGGGATACCCTGCCCTGCCCAGCTAACGGGCTGGGATTCTTAGTGAGGTTGGGAGAACATGAGTGAGAGAAGCAGCCCTGCTGGATAGAGAGCTGTACTGCAGACAGGACCCTGGCCCAGCTGTTGTGAGGGACATGGTAGGCTCCTTCTCATCATGGGCTGCTGAATTCTGCTTGTGTCATCCAACCTGGCCTGCTTGTGGCTTGGGTGCAGAGCAGGGCTTCTGGTCACTTTAATTTCTGAGAGTCTCCTGCCTCTTTGCCTGGTGAGACTGTCCGGATCTGCAACTGGGGCAGGGGCCAGGCCCTGACTGTCCCCTTTCACTCTGGCCAGGTAGGATCTGTTCAGGACAGCAGAGCCCAGGTTCCAGAGAGAATTGTTGGAAAGTTGATAGAAAGTGTGGAGAGTGGGAGGACAAACCAGAGATCTGAGGCTTCTGAAAGTGCCACCTTCAGTGTACACCTATAATCCCCGCGCTCGGGAGGCTGAGGTAGGAGGATCAGTTCAAATTCAAGGCCAATGTGCGCTACATAGTGAGCTCAAGGCCAGCCTGAACCATACAGTGAGGTCCTATCTCAAAAAAAAAAAAAAAAAGAAAGAAAAGAAAAAAAAAACCAGAAATGGAGAAACCCAAACCCAAAACAAACAATGACACTGACAAAAACTCAGAGCCCACAAGCTGGGGCTACCTCGTGTGGGCTGGAGCCATAGATGACGTCCCAGCCATCTCTTCTGCCCTCCCTCTTCTTGCAGGACTTTCGTTGGGTGATCCAGTCAGCATTCAGTTGTTTGGGGAGCTCAGGGTGTGTCATTTGTCCTAGCAGATACTGAGCTTCTTAAAGAAGAGGCTGAGAAATAAATGTGATAAAAATGAGCAAACAGGGCTGGGGAAATAGCTCAGTAGAGTAAGCACTTGCCTGGCAAGCGCAGGGTCCTGTGTTCAATCCCCAGTACCACAAAAATTTTTTTTAATAAAATGAACAAACACACAAATAAACCAACAACCCACCATGACTAGGATCAGGCTCTTTAAGGCTCCACCTCTACCGTGTGCTTGACTTGGGCCCCTCAGGTGCCTCCACAGGCCTCATCCCTCACCGCAGTGACTGTTGCTCTCTGGCTCTGACTTCCTCCCCTTCAGCACTGACTTCCCAGGGCTGGCTCCTCACCATGCCCGCCAAGGTACGAAACCAGAGAAGATGCCACTAAATTCCAAAGATCTCCCACTAAGCACTCTGACTATCAAGGATGGCCCAAAGGCTGAGTTCAAATCCATGTGTGGGAGGGACATCCCCTCTTTAAGCCCTAATTTGCTCACTTCTGAAACAGGATTAGCAAAGATACACACCCGCAGGGCTGTGGTGATGATTAAATCAGCTGATATTGGTAGGGTTTGGAGCATGAGGTCCAGCGCATGGTGGTTGTTCTGGAAGTAGTAACTTTAAAAACCAGCAAAGAAAGCTCAGAGTTGCTTCCATCTCAAGAGAGGCCTGTCTAGACAATTAAAGTCCTGCTTGACTGAGTAGTCTATTCCTAGTATCCTTCTTGAGGTCTGATTCGTTCACAGCCCCGTTGGCCTTGGCCAAAGAATGAGGGAGTCTTTCCCCTAGACTTCCCTAGGCTGCAGAAGAGAGAAGGTATGCAGCACTCCTGTGGCTAGAAGAGAAAAATGTTTTGCCTGGACCTAACGTAGCCGCCATCTTGGTCTCCGCCAATCGCAGTCTGAATGGCTACACGATGGGCACCAAGAACCTGAGTGACCAGGATGTAGGATATGACTAAATGGCTGAGCGTTGCAGTGTCTCTGCCTGCCTATTTCCCAGCAGGGGCAGGCCTGTTTTATCTTGAAGGACGATGACATGACAGTCTGGGCCCTCTTCAGGGCCTTCTCATCTGTATTTGAGACAGGTGGTCTATTAGCCAACCAAAAAAGGTCTATGGTCAGCATAAGAGTACAAAATCTTGGGAATTCAGTGTGTAAATGTCTTCAAACAGAACCCCCAGACAGCTAGTGCTGGAAGTGGCCTCCTGGGGAGTTACAGGATCTGAGAAGGAGTCCAGAGGGAGATCTCCACTAGACCCCTTCACAGAGCCTCAGGCAGAGCCGTGGGGTGGGGGGTGCCTGGGTGTTTCTGCTAGAAGGTGTGCCAGAATGAGTCTACCTCACCCTCCTTACTGCGTGATGGAAGCCTCCCAAGTTCTATGGTTTGCATAAGTGACCGGAAGTGCCAGAATTCGAAGCTTGCTCACCAACCAGTCAGTGGTGCTGTTGAGAGACACAGAATCGCTCAAGCCTTGGGGCAGAGCAGCAGGAATTTAGGTCCCCGGGGAGTTGCCCTTGAAGCGGGTGTAAAGATTCTAGCTCCTTCCAATCTCTTTGCTTCCTGGCTTCTGTGAGGTGAACAAACCTCCAGTCACTGGTCACTCGTTGTTGCCTTCTGTATTGTAGTACTAGAGGCCCAAAGCCACAGGGTGCAGGCACTACAGACTGAAACCTCTGAAACTGCACCCTCTTTTCAAGTTGATTCTCTGAGGTATTTTGTCACAGGGAAGGAAAGCTGACTATGACTTTGTGTGTGTAGCCAATATGAGTCTGAGAAGAGTATTCTAAAGATGAAGCCCGTGTTAGTCACTTTTCTGTCACTGAACCCAATAACCACAATTTAAAGGAGAGGTTTAGGGCCAGCAAGATAGCTCAGTGGACTAAGTGCCTGCTTAGGCAAGTGCAGGGACTGCGGTTCGATCCCCTGCACCACATGTCATGCTGGCCCCACCCCAGGGCACAATGAGATGGGTACAGAGACCTGGCATGGTTACGTATGCCTGTAATCCCAGTGCTGGGGAGGCTGAAAATAGGAAGGTCCCTACATGTCTAATGAGCATAGTGAGATTCTGTAACAAATAAATAAATAAATTATCTGGGCTCATGGTTCCAGTCCATGGTCAGCTGGCTCAGAGGAAGGAGCATTATGGTGGAAGGGTGTGGTGGAAAGCTCCTCAGTTTGTGACAGTGGGAAGGCAGGGGGAGGGGTCAGTGTCAGGGAGGAGAGGGGCAAGGGACCAGAACCAGGGCCCAGAGACACACTCCATGACCCAGACAGACTCAGCCATGTGCCCTACCAATTGCCAAATGGATCCCAAAACCAGCGCACTTGACACTTGGCTCTATGCACCACAAAGTCTATGTGACAGCTTTAGGTGTTTAGGCTGGGGGATAAGGAAAGAAGAAGGCTTTATTCATGTATTTATTTGGGGGGTAAAGTTGTCATTGCAAGTACAAGCAGAAAAATGACAGCCAGGTATGGTGGTGCACATTGTAATCCAGGCAATTAGGTAGGCTGAGGCAGGAGGATCACTTTGAGTTCAAGGCCAGCCTGAACTACAGTGAGACCCTGTCTCAAAAAAACAAACAAACAAACAAACAAATACACACCCAACAAAAACAACAAAACTAACAACAGGGCACTGAGTTCACAAATTTTTATTAGCATGTTCTGTGCCCTGAGCTGTATGACAAGGTGGGACAGAAAACCAACTCATGCCAGCTGGCTTCAACACAAGGGACACTGGTTAGCTTATACAGCAGGAAGTCCAGCAATGAGGTAGGTAGATATTAAAGACTGAACTGTATCTCCCAACTTCTAACACTGAAGCCCTAATTCCCAGTATGACTCTGGAGATGGGGCGTTCAAGGGGGATGATTACAGTTAAATGAGGGCAAAAGGAGGAAGTCCTGACCCAACAGTCACGGTGCTCTTACAAGAAGAGGGGGAGCTGGGTGCGGGGTGATTCATCCCTACACTTGCAAAGCTGAGGCAAGGCTACTGCCATGTGTTCAGGACAGTCCTGGGTTACATAGTGAGCTCAAGGCCAGCCTAAACTATGGAGGGAGACCCAGTTTCAAACACGCACACAGACACACACACACACACACACACACACACACACACACACACACCTCTTTCATACAA
>PVKA01033788.1:0-24051 GCA_004027165.1 Ctenomys sociabilis | reverse complement strand
TCAACAGTCCGCTGCTTGGTACAGAGAGAAGGAAGGAAGCCCCTATTCCCAGCATTCCCTTGCTTTCTTCTGTTTCTCTTATGGTCCTACTTGTCTTACTCTTGAAGTCAAAAGTAGGGTGCATCTCTCTGTGGCTCCCCCTTTACCCTTTTAGGGCCCATGATGATGAGTCAAGTTCCTTTTGTGCTCTGCCTCTCATCTCACACATGTCCAACAGGAAATGGTTGTGTATAGCACATTAAGCACAATGACAATGCCACCCACAAAGTCTTGTACAGCACAGAGGCTCAAAACTGTGAATTATTCTTATTATATATGTCTACCTCTATGAGCATCCCTCTCCTTTCATCCTAAGGCATAGTTTAATCACTTAGAGCAGACAATCCTATTTCAGAACTTTCCTCTGATGAAATTCAGTTACCAATATTAGGAATGAAAAAAGCCTTATGAGACTTTATGGGTAGAGTCCAGAGGACAGCAAGTTTCCAGTCACAGAATCATGAGTCTTAGAGATGAAAAGAACCACAGAACTTATTTGAGAAAACACTCTGGACTTCATTGGCAAATGCCGTATTGTTTGAGGATCAGAGCCTTTAATGATTTTAGGAATATTTACCTAGAATATTCTAATTTTGAAACCAATCTGGATTGAACTGAGTCCCTACAAAACATATATTCATTCAAGTCTTAAGCCTGTATACCTGTGAATAGGACCTTATTGAAGTAGATCTTTTGAAGATACAGAAAAGACAGTCTACGGCCAGACCACCCTGAACGTGCCCGATCTCGTCTGATCTCGGAAGCTAAGCAGGGTCCGGCCTGGTTAGTACTTGGATGGGAGATACAGAAGAGATGAAGCCAGGTATGTTATGGTTTCAAGTATGGGATGCCTGTTTTTCCAGCCCTCAGGAGGTACCTGCAGGATGATCATGAGTTTAGGGCTGGTCTGAGACATAAAGGGAGACCCCATCTCAAAAAATAAAAACTGAAAAAGTTAATTGAGGTCATACTGGAGCCCTTATCCAATGGGTGGTTGGACACAAATGCACAGATACAAAGGAAAAGACCATGTGACACTAGAGGCAGAAATTGGGATGATGCATCTATAAGGAATACGAAGGATTGCCAGTGATCACCAGAAACTGAAGAGAAGAGGCCTTCTCCCCTATAGCTTTTAGAAGATGCATAATCCTGCCAATGCCTTGATTAAGAATTGGTCTCAAAGGATTGTGAGAGAGGACGTTTCTGCAGTTTTCAGCCATTGGGGGCTGTAGTTTGGGGTTTAGCAAGGGGAAGAATATAATACAGGACACTTATAAAATTATTTATAATAATCACCCAAAGAACCATATACAAAAAGGGAGTGCAGGAAATGTGTCCACACACTAAACATCAGAGAATCCAGCTGAGGGTCTGGATTCCACAATAATGTCCTGCATGAGTCCAGCTCAAGCCTAGAGCCCATAACAATGTTTCATGCAGGCCAGTCTCCTGCATCTTCTCTGGAAAGCCCCAAGGAGGGTCAGTGGCAAAAGATAGAAAGTCTGTGCCAAAAATATAAAATAAAATAAAAATATAAAAAAAAAAGAAAGTCTTTGCTAGGAGGATGAAGGATCTGTGCCAGCAGGCTGAAGGGTCTAAACTGGAGCCAGGAAGCAGCACAAAAGAACCAGAGCTCTCCAGAAAAGTACTACAATCATCTTCAGCAACAGTGAGGTTCCAAACTCCTCCGATAATGAAGGAAGATGAGTTCCCATCAGGAAAGTTGATGTGACAAGTTTCTGTCGGAGACTGAGCAGTGCCTC
The DNA here is from genome assembly GCA_004027165.1 of Ctenomys sociabilis. NCBI lineage: Eukaryota > Metazoa > Chordata > Mammalia > Rodentia > Ctenomyidae > Ctenomys > Ctenomys sociabilis. The sequence goes on along the minus strand of PVKA01033788.1, from coordinate 22,246 downwards.
ATCTTCCCCTCTGGAACCAGGGAATGATGCTCAAAGTGAGCACCAGAGCACTGTAAAATCAACCGCAGGTATCCTCGGTGACAATGTCCCAAGTTCCTCCTCTGACAAGAACAACCAAGTTCATGAGGAAAGCCAGCATGACAAGGTCATCCAGTAGAATAGCCTAAGAGAACTAGCAGCTTCCAACAGCCTCTACCAACTCCCAGAAGCCTCCCTGCTTCTTCTCCAGTTCTGCCTGTTATGCTGTGGGCAACATTCCTCAGGCAGGTCTCCCACACACAGCACCACAGTTGGTTTCAGTTCAGGTGGGTGTTACAAGTTGACCACCAGTTGGTAGCCTACTACACCTGGTTTATGCTAATTTGTTACAGCAGCTGTAGGAATCTGGTATATTGACTAAATGGCCATGTCTCTTTGTCCCTTCTCTTTCCCTGGTACAATAGGACTTATCCATGCTCTCAATAATTGAGGTTTCTGATGGAAATTTTAATGTATTATCAAAATTATTAATATATTCCATTTATACTATTAGTAGATATTTGAGTTGGGGAAGCTTTCTGGTGACTGAGTTGGTACACTCCAAGGAAAGAAAGAGAAACATATCCCAGAGGCCTAGCTGGAGCAGCTAAGAGAGGCTGCAGGGAAAAGCCTGGTGCCACCTGTCCTTGTACCCTCTGTACCCACTGCTGCTGTTTACTTCCTGTTACCTCAGAACAAAAATATGGCGTTTGGTATTTTGTGCTCCATGGAGGCTGCCTGGTAAGGTGAGAGGTGGCATCACCTTCTATCACCTCTTCTTTATTCCTTTTGACTGACTACTTCTTTTTCAGAACTTGTTATCACATCATTTGCTCAGGACATCTCTCCGGTACCCGACAATAACTCCTACTCTAAGGTCTCTGATGATGCCATACCTGAACAAAGGTGTTATTTTCCGTTCTGCTGGGGACTTAGTCATTAATTTCAAACCATTCAGACTTGTCACAAAGAGGGACATTTCACTGAATGTATTCCTTGTTAGGTTGTAAATGGAATGGAGTATAAATGGGATGCATCTTTAGTCCTGAGAGGTTTTTTGTTCTTTTCTGAGTTTTTCCCTCCCTGATATGTGAAATTGAAGTTGACCTCATGTTGTTTTTTCCTTTTAAACCTCCCACTACTAGGATGAGTCAGATGGAAACCGGAACTGACACTAAGCTGGTGATTTGAAAGGGGATTATTGCTTAATTATACTGCCTTACTGAGAACCTCTCTGGTCTCTTACTTTCTAACTAAAAAAAAGTTGTAGGGGCTGGGGAGATAGCTCAGTAGGATAAGTGCTTGCCTGGCAAGTGCAAGGCCCTGAATTCAATCCCCAATTCCGCCAAATAAATAAATAAATGAATAAAAAAAAAAAGTTGTATTTTGCCTGTTGAAATGAATCCTTTGTCCTGGTAGTAGGGATTTGTTTCCATGTTTGCTTTCTGGATTTAGTGTTAACCCTTTACTGAAGCAGTATAAATTTTTTTTTTCCCCCTCATGCTCTAAAGAAAAATATTATTCAGTAGAATATGTGCTTGCCTGGCAAGTGCAAGGGCCTGAGTTCAATCCCTGGTTCCACCAAAATAAATAAATAAAATCTAAAAAATAAAGATATGAATACAACCTCTTGAGTTTCAATCTATCTCTCAAATTATAGACTTTTTTTCCCACCCATTTGTTGTTGTTGTTTTAAAAGGGCAATTTCTTCCCATGGTAGGCGTAGGTTATAATTTTTAAAAGCCTTAGGATTATTTGAGAGTTTTAGTGTTATATTTATCACACAGAAAACCTGTTGCTTTGTGTAACATTAATAATAGAACTAAGCCAATTTCTCAACTATGTTTTCTCCCATTTACTCACTTAAATATTTGCAAGATATCACCACAAACATTATTTTAATAGCATTCACATTTGCCTAAGAGCTTTACAGAGTATATCAATCATGAACATGTTATGGCAAGTATGTCTACATGTATGTATGTCTACATCATTTATGTATGTTTACATCATTTCATACATTTTAGCTTGTACATAGAGAAGGGGCTCGTGTTTTGTAAGGTGCTTTGGTTTTTGTTTTTTTTTTTTTGTCTTTTTGGACAGGGTCTCACTATGCAGTTCAGGCTGGCCTTAAGCTCACTTTGTAGCTCAGGCTGGTCTCGAACTCACAACAATCCTCCTGCCTCAGCCTCCCAAGTGCTGGGATTACAGGCGTGCGCCACCACGCCTGGCTGTAAGGTGCTTTGGATGAGCCTGTGTTGGTGACTTTCTCATCGCTGTGACACTGTACCTGACACCCTCACTTTAAAGGAGAGGTTTGTTTGGGCTCATAGTTTGCAGCAGTTTCAGTCCATATTCTGCTGGCTCCAAGGCAGTACAGTGTGACTGTGGGGCTTGGCAGAGAAGAGCTGCTCATGACATGGTGGAGACAATGAAAGAGAGATCAGGGCAGGAGTGGGGGCTAGGGGTGGAGATATATCTTCCAGGACACACCCTCAGTGACCTACCTCCTCCAGCCAGATCCCATGTCCTAACAGCAAATCACCTGTAAGCCCTCATGACCAATCACCTTCCAGAAGCCCCAACTATGAGCACGTAAGGCTTTGGAGGGCAATTTATGGATTTTTTGTTTGTTTTTTTCTTTTTGGTAGTACTGAGGATTGAACTCTGGACCTTAGGCTTGCCAGGCAGGTGCTTATGCCCTTGAGCTATCTCCCCAGCCTTTGGAAGGCAATTTCGATATAAATCATAATAGACTCAAGAATAGGCAAGGGCTGACAGGGCAAAGGAGGAATATGTAAGCTAGGGGTAAAACTTTGGTTGACATTGTGTCCATCTAAAATTTGTGTGTTAAAGTCCTAATCTCTAGTACCTCAGACTGACTGCATTTAAAGATAGGACCTTTGAAAAGCTGATTAAGGTAAGATGAAGCCAGTAGGGTGGGTTCTTATTAAAAATGACTGATGCCTTTACAAGAATTGATTAGTGTGTACACAACACATAGACTGAGATATGCAGGACACAGGGAGAAGGCCCAATTGTAAGCCAGGGAGAGCAGTCTCTGAAGAAATGTACCCTGCCCACATCTTAATCTTAGACTTTCAGCCTCCAGAATTATGAGGAAACAAATTTCTGTTGGCAAGCCTCCCAGCCTGTAATCTTTTTTATGGCAGCCCTGCAGGCTAACACAGCTTTCTCGGCCACCTGGTTTTCCCTACCTTGGAGCTTAGCTTGAAGGGCAGGGGAGTGGTATGGGGACAGAACAAATGGTAGAGCCATCAATTTAGATGTCTGCTTGGTACAGCTTTGGAAGCACTGAGAAAGTAATCAGATAAAGGAGGACTGACAGGCAAGGAGCCTTTCTTGAAGGTAGGCAAGGGCAGACGTGTGGGTAATAACAAAATCCAGCTGAGGAGGGTAGATGACTGCAAATGTGTGCACTTCAGTCATTTGGTTTCTGTCCCCTGGTGGCCCATGCTCTACTTTTCCTTAAAAGTAAATAGACTATCAATCTAAAAATAGAAAAACATAATACAATTAATTTGTACAGTTTCTATTATGCTCCGCATGGGTTTTTCTTTCTGAGCAACATAAGGAGTTGGCGTATTCAAAGGAGCAGTAAAAGAAAATGAAGCCATCCCAAAAAAGCTCCACATCTCTCTTGGGGATGTGATATCAGTTTAATAGTGCTTCCCACCCCTATCCCCAAATTCATGTTCACCATGAGCATGTGAATGTGACCTTATTTGGAAATAGGACTTTTTGCAGATGTAATTAGCAGTTAAAATGTGGTTTACTAGATTAGGGTAGTCCCTAAATCCAATGCTTGGTGTCCTTGTTAAAAGAGAACTGGCAAGGGCATACGTAGTCAAAGAAGAGAAAGGGGTCAAGTGATGATGAAGTCAAAGACTGGATTGATGCCACCTGCAGCAAGCCAAGAAGTGCCGCAGATCACCAGAAGCCACCAGAAATGAGGAAGAAGCAAGGAACTTTCCCTTACAGCTTTCCAAGAGAGCACAGCCTTGCCAAGAGGGTTTCTTTCTTTGTTTTTTAAAGCAGTACTGGGGATTGAATCCAGGGCCTCCTTCATGCCAAGCAAGCTAGATCACTGAGCTGTGTCCCCGACCCTCCTACTGACACTTTGATATTTAAGTTCCAGCCTTCAGAACTGTGAAAGAATATTTCCATGGCTGTAAGCCACCCAGATTTATTGTGCCTTGTATGGGAGCCCTAGGAAACTGATACAGGGAATGAGCAGAGCAGTTAAGCACAGTGGTGAAGGGGTACTTGTTGGCTTGTGAGGAGAGATGGTCCTATGTTAGCTACAAGTCCACATAAGAAATTCCAAGGTGGTACAAGTGCCAAGTATCTTGCAAAAAATTCCAGGAACAATTAATTCCTTCTCTTTCAAACACATTGCATAGCAAACGGAAGTGGCAGGTGAGCTCCCATGGGGACAGTTCTTAAGCGTCTTCATGGGCACAAAGAGAAAATACAGAAAGAGCTTTAGACTACAAAGTGCGTCACAAACTGAGAGGGAATTATTTTTTCTTTTGCATAAAGAATCTTCTATACAGGTTTTGTAACCATTGGAATAGCTGCTTAGGAATGTAACACAGCTAAATCTTTCCCTTTGTAAGGCAGAATTATCATTTAACAACAAGGAACTGCATGGGGACTGCAATGTTGTCTGAAGCCTTTTAGAGATAAACTTGAAGTGTGAAGCCCTGGTTTTTATGTTTAGTGGATAGTGTGCTAGTCTTTTCTGCCTCAAGAATTTTCCCAAAGATTAACAAGACATTCATCGGAAGCTGATTGTACGTGAAATAGCATTTTTCTGCTGGGAATTACCCAAGAGCTAGGTGGCACAAGGAGAATCATGCTGGATTTGAAATTCTGGGGTCGGTTTCTAGAAGACCTGATATCAGAAGTTTTCTGCAACTTGCCAAAGCTCCATGAGGCTGGATAGGTGACCGCTGGCATTCTTTTATCCTTCCTCTATTCTCAATTATGTAAGAGAGAGGGATGTGGTCCTCTGTAATGAGCTGAAAATAGTGCCCCCCCATATGTTTAAATCCTAATATCTCAGTACCTGTGCACGTGAGTGAGGTCTTTGCAGATGCAATTAATTTACAGATCTTCAGATGTGATCACTGGGATTAGGGTGAGCCCTATATCCAATGACTGATGTTATCATGAGAACCAGGGGAGAGACTGGGCGTGCTGGCATGCACATGTAATCCCAATTCTTGGGAGGCTGTAAATAGGCAGATCACTATGGGTCCGACCTAGTAGTGAGACCCTGAGCATCCTGTAGACCCTTCCCTAAAAAAAAGAACCAGAGGAGAAGGCCATGAGGAGTCACATGAGGACAAAGGCAGAGATCACAGTGGTTTCTACAAGTCAAGGAACACCATGTATTGAGGAAACTACCACAAGGCAGTAGAAAGATATGAAATGATTCTTAGAGCCTCCAAAAAGAACCAACCCACACACATGTGTAAATATCATATAGTCTCCCTAGTATAAGAAGCGAAAAGCAGAAATACAAATGGAAACGTACAACAACAACTAAAAACAATTGAGTCAGATAAGGCAAAGTGAATGGCATATGCTGCAGGATACTAATCAGCTTTTCTTCTGGATGGTTAACAACCTAAGTTCACAGATCAAAATTGGAGAAATAGAAGAGCCACAAGGCCAGCCAACATTTTGGCCCTAGCCTTTCAAGTTCAGCAAAGACTCAGGACATTGGAGAACCTGTACTGCAACATCATGAAACTCAGTTGAGCTCCAAATTTTCTGAACAAGGAGATTATGGAGCCACAGAGGAAAGAGATTGATGATCTATAGTGTGCCTGGGGAGAGTCACATGGAGAGAAAACTTTCTCTCAGGCTTTCATAGAGAGCAAACTGGTCAAGCATTGGCCGTGACCCATCCACATGGATGACACAGGCAAAGGATCTACAGAATAAGGTACAGGACTACAAGATAAACCCTGAGGGGACTTCACTGACCTCATAAGAAACATAACAACATATACATGTGTTGGTATATAGGTCTTGCTCTATGTAGGTCTTAACCATACAGCAGAAAAGTATAAAAATGAAGTATACACCGTGGGGTCATAATAATAAGTTGAGCTATGGCTATGGTTGACAACTTCTTCGGATAACTCACTATTGTTGTGGAATGCTGGACTGTGTTGGATTGTGTTGTCGAGTTCAGGCACCTAAGTTAGTTGAATGACAATGGAGTGCCCATCTTTGACAGGTGTAGACAAAGGAAGGGGTATAGAAAGGAAGAATCATGATGTGTGTGTATGGACAGTACAGTTGGGATAGATAACGCTGTGCTTCTACATAATCCTATGAGAGGCAAGATCTGCACTAATGGTGGTTGGACAGGATATTATGTCGGCTTCTAGTACTATGGACAACCACTAGGAAAATAACAAGGTAGAAAGTATTAATTATTGAATATTTGATGTAATTCAGGTATAAAAAATAAGATACACAAACAGCTACACTCTCTTAATTTACTGATAAGAGACATACGGTATAATAATGTCTGTAAGTATAATATCATGTATGCACCTTCTATGATACCAAAAAATTATGAAAACAGTTTGCAACATATTAATTTATCAAATCCATTTTGTCAAGGTATCTTAAAACTGTCTCATTGATATTTGTACTTAAATAAAACAAAAATAAAAAAAAATGGCACTAGAATTAAAAAAAAAAAGAACCAACCCCCTACCAGCTGCTTGATTTGGGCCTGTTGATCTCCAGAATAGTGAGGGAATTCATTGTTTGTCTGTTTTTTTTGAGCTACCAAATTTGTGATTATTTTTGTGTCAGCCTTAGCAAATGAATACAGTCCCTTATCAGTTATGAGGGTCCTGTCACTAAAGGGCCTCTATCCTAGTAAACCACAAAAAATCACTATCACCTCTGTGAGCAGAAGCCAGACCAAACACACACAGAACTCTGATGGGGCTGTATTAGTGCTCATGGGTGTTGTAACAAATTACCACAAACCTAGCAGTGTAATACAATTCATTTTTATTCTTTTATATAGTTCTAGAACACAAAAGTCCGCAGTCAGACTCACAGGCCAAAATGAATGTGTCAACAGAGCCCTGCTCCAGAATCGAAGGGAGAGTCGGTTTCTTGTCTCCTCCTCCTCTGGGGGTGGCCAGGTCTTTAGCTTGTGGGAGCACCTTGCCCATCATCCAGCAAGCATCTTCAGATCATCCTGGACCTGTCCTCACCTCTTTTCTGCATGTTTCAGATCTCTCTTAGACTCTGTTTTATACAGATAAGTGTGATTACATTTAGCCCCATCCCAAAATCAAGGATAAGACCCCTAATCAAATCTGCTATGCCCTTTTTCCATATAGGTAACACAGATTGCTAACATCTTTAAGGGCCATAATTCAACTGACCACAGGGACATAAATGATGTTTTTATTAAAATTTCAGATAAGCAGCCTAAAACCATCCTATAATAGGGCTGAAAGTTGTACTTTCATCTAACTTACTGTTTTGCTCATACCATTTAAGGGGGGTTGGGTTAGGTAAGGCACAGCCTCTTGTTTTAGACTTTCAGTGAATATTCTGAATGGATACTTCTTCCTCAGTTCTGCCTTTTCAGTTCTTATTGTCTGTCTCCTACCCATCTTTAATCCACTGCTTTGAAAATTCTACCTATTTCCACCATTGGGACCTGCTATTTGTCTCCTCAAATGTCCAGTAATCTTTGCCCCTTTGGGCTTCTCTACCTGGCTTCGAAGCTCTGGTGGCTCTAGAGGGGGTGGTGAGTTTGTGCTCCTGTGGCTGGGGAGAGGGTACCTTGCTACTTTCAGATAGTGCTTTAATGTGGAATGACTGTGGCCAGATTCCTCCTTAATCACCCAAGGGCAAGCCCTCCTTGCCACTGAATATATTACATTTCTTCCTACTTCAACCCAGTCTAATATCACACATGAAAGCACTTTCCTCCTATTAATAGTAACTTTGAATCCACTCTTGGGAAATGTATAACCCTAGCATCAAAGAATCAAAGATCCTTCCTAGCTCTATTTTCAACAGCAGAGCTCTATTGAAACCCAGAATAGTTCTGCCTGAGTCATTGGGATGAATGGTGCCATCCTTGAACCTAAAGTTTGCAGTCTCTAATTTTATCTCCTAACAGAAATGTGTGTGTGTGTGTGTGTGTGTGTGTGTGTGTGTGTGTGTGTGTGTGGTGCGTGATGTGTGTGAGTGTGTTTGTTAGAAAATTGGAGGGAGCAGAAAGTAAGTCTGAGTTCAGAAAATGGGGTGGGGTTACAATGGTACAAGAGAATGATTAAAGAGAGGAGGATGAACCTGAAGGGGACAACGAACAGGCACAGACCCTCCTGGGAGGTAGAAGCACAGAAAGTTCTGTGTTAGTGTCAGGGGCAAGGCTCCTGGTATTGGAAGGTCTTTCAAATCAGATTCTCTTGAACATTTTTGTTTGTTTGATACAGAGTCTCACTATGCAGTTCAGACTCCTGTTCGGTGCGTCTCCTGTCTCAGCCTCCCCATTTCAGGGACTGCAGGTGTGTGCCGCCATGCCCAGTTCTGTGCCTGAGGTTCTGGGGCTGCATGTGGGTAGCAGGGATTTCTTGCACTTGCCAGGGATACACTTAGATCCCTGAGCTATCTCCCCAGCTCAGAGATTCTCTTTAGAAAGGACTCGAAATAACAAGTACAGAATGGGGACTCTGAATGAAAGAGAGAAACTTTATCCAACTCAGAGCATAACTTCTGTCTCTGGAAATCAAGGTCAACATCCACCTATAATTAAATGATTAAAGTCTCTTATTCTCAAGTCCCAGTGATGTGATTAGAACTAAGGTATCTGGATCACATACAGTATATGCATATATATCCTCACATGTAAGTTAACATCACATATCAAAATATTATGAATCAAAATATAATGAATTTGGAGGCAAAAATTTTACATACAAAGTAGATTTACTTTTTTTTTTTTTTTCTTTTGTGGTACTAGGGATTGAATGTAGGACCTCATGTATGCTAGGGAAGCACTCTCTCATGGCTAGATTCCCAACCCCATAAGGCAGCATCTGTTTGGTTTTGTCTTTTTGAGACAGGATTTCACTGTGAGACAGTTCAGACTGGTCTTTGACTCACTTTGTAGCCCAGGCTGGGCTTGAACACACACTGATCCTCCTGCCTCAGCCTCCCAAGTGCTGGGATTACAGGTGTGCACCACCATACCTGGCTCTATAAGGTAAGTTTTAAAGAAAATGAAAAAATAATATTTTACCACACTTTAGAAATCAGGACACCCTTTGAAAGACTTTTGCTTCATTTAATCCTGAAAAAAATCCCATAAAAACCTGAATATGGTGGTGTATGCCTATGATCTCAGTGCTTTGGGAGGCTGAGGAAGGAGAGTTGCAAAACTGAGTCTAGCGTGGGTAATTTCATCACTTAGCAAGACAATATTTTTCTTAAAACAAAAACTACTCAAATGGTCTGGGGATGTAGTTCAGTGCAAAGGCCCTGGGTTCAGTCCCAATAACACACACACACACACACACACACACACACACACACACACACACACATGCACACACACACACCTTGTAAAGAAAATATGTTTTATCCCATTTTGTTTGTTTGTTTGTTTGTTTATTTATATTTTAGTAAGGGTCTACAGGGTCTCACTATGTAGATCAGACTCATAGTGACCCACCTGTGTTCAGCCTCCCAAGAGCTGGGATTACAGGCAAGGGCCACCATGCCCAGTCAGCCTCCATTGCTATCTCAGTGTGTCCCGTGGGTGGGACAGAGACCCTAGGTGACACCAGCCATGCTGATGGTGCATAGATGTGGGGGGTTGGGGGCACATTTAGCAAATATGTCTAGGTGGACATATTCCACCCAGGGCATGGGTGGAGGAAAAGATGGCGAGGCCAGAGAACAAGCTCCACCTGAGCTACTGATCTTTGTCACTGATCTTGTTTACCTGTCCCTCCATCTCTGGTGTATCTCTGGGCTCCAAGCTCCACAGGCAGAGTGGTCTAATTCACTCAAGCAATAGGCAAGTGAGGCTCTGTGAATTGTTTCTGCACAGTGTTTATCTCTTTTGGCTGGTGGCTGGCAGCCTGAGGCTCTCAGCCTCTGAGGCTTGCTGTCCTAAGTTCCAGCTGGAAAATCACAGGGGAGGAGCAGTCTGAAGACTAGTCTGCAGACTTTGAGTGTGAGAGCCCCAAATACAATTTGTTCACAGCTGTATTTTGCTCCCAGTCCAGATCAAAGTCTTTTTGCTGGATCCTAAGGGGGAGATGTGCTTCCACAGAAGCAAGGGAACAGACTTTATTAATTGCTGCATGTTCTCAACCTTTCTCTCCCTCACCAGCTAGACAGTCCTCCTATGCTGTCACCACTCCTCTCCCTCTGAAAGAGGTCAGGGCTTGCCTTACCTGGAAACAGTGCAAGGCAAGGAGAAACACCAAAACAACACCCAGGCTTTGGAGGCAGATTTATTTATGTTGATGGGCACTGATTGAGATCACTCCCAATTTACCAGGCCCCGATCTCTGGTGGTCTAAAACTTATATGAGATAAACAAGCAGGAAGTACAGAAGCAGAATGGCTTGTTAATTGGGGACTGGTGCATCACAGTGACCAGCTCTTTCTAAGAGACAGAAGCAATCAGAACTCAAACAGGAACTATCACCTGGGCAACTAAGAAACTGAAGTATAGTGGTGGGAGGGAGGATGTTTCTCAAACATTTCCCATCCCCTTTATAGCTCCCTCAGAAAAATCTTTGCTAGATACACAGCTTTCTCTTAGTTCAATGAGAAGAAAGATTTATACTAATAGTGTTTAGACAAGATATCATATCTGCATCTTGTACTATGAATAACTACTACAAATACAGCAATATGCAATGTATTAATTATTGTAACTGCCATACTAATCTGTTTTGAAACAGTCTCAATGCTATTTCTGGCTCAGTGGAATAAGTGCTTCCCTGGCGAACATAAGGGCCTGAGTTCAATCCCTGGTTCCAAAAACAAAAAAAAAAAAATGTCACCCCAAAATCAATTTTAAAAATCTCAAAATTCAAAAAAAAATCCTTGATGGGCATATTTTGTGACAATTAGAAGCAGTCGCTTTAGGGCTGTCAGCGATCCTAGGATGGGCCCTAGCCAAGTTTCCCAAGATTATCTTATTACAGAGCTTTCTCCTAAGTTGTCTTTGTTTGTTTTTAAGATGAGTCATAATTTAGGCCTGTCTGTTTTATAATATTACTCTGGCAAGGTAGAGTAGTGAGGGGGTTAATCTGATCTGAGAGTGTCCAGAGTGCCTTGGATGCTTATCAAATCTTGGTCAAGTGTTTGATTGATTGTTCTATTCTCTTGGGGCAACTGTCCATAGCATTTAGAGCAAAAAGACACAGTAGCAGGGAACAGGGAGGCAAGGACTTGGGGAAGAAGCCTGGCAAAAATCAAGGGGAACAGGTATGGAGAAATCCTGTAAACAGTGTCCTCAGGCTTCAGCCATGCATGGATGGGCCAGTTTCCAGAGTGACCAGAGCACCGTGTAAAGTGAATTCTCTTTTCAGAGTAAGCTGTCTGGTCCAGGTAAATTTTTCAGTAGACCTAAGATGGATTACTTAAATTTGCAGAGGTAGTTAATGTGTACCTGGGTTACATGTGTATGAAGGAATATCTATCAGTACAGCTGTCTTTCAACTAGTTACAAGCTGTTTTTTTTTTTCGTGGTCTGCTTTGTTGACTGTATGCTATATATAGTGTTTATTTAATCTAGCTTTTGAGTTACTTCTGTTATGCATGCAGGCCTGTTGTTGTGCCCATGATGAAGGGTAGACCATATCTAGGGATGATTTTTTTTTTTTTTTTTTTTACAATAGGACCCTACAAACTTTTATTATCTTCTCAGTATAGGCAGGGAATGGGAAGTCGGCTCTGTCAGACATTGAAGCCTGAGCTGGCTGCAGGAGTATGGGTGTCAGTGTAGTGGCTTGAGCTTACAGAACATGAAATGGGGGAAGGTATGGTAGATGAGCTTGATGTTCAGTCAACTGGATCCTCAAATGGGACTTAGGCCCCTTATTCAAATTATTTTGAGTCATTGGTGGCAGGTTTCCTAACAACAGCAGGAAATAGTTTGCTGTGCAGATCCTTTCTACAGTTTTTGCCAAAATAGTTTGGTCCAAGGTGACTCCAGTATATCTAGTCTGCCAAACTGCATACCATCTGCAAACAGGGTGTACTGAATGGGGCGCAATTTTTATGACAGTTCATAAAAGGCACAAGGCACCTGGAAACTTTAGGGCTCAGTCTAAAGTGAGCTTGTCAGCTTTCTTGATCAGAAGAACAATGACAGGTAGAGCAAGGAGGCAAAAGGGGGAGGCAGCCCTTTGTGTTCGAATCCAAGTATTGGCACAGGTGGGTGGGCCACAAGGTGTTTCCAGGGCTGACAGTGTGAGTAAGCATTGCTGTTGTGAACTCAAGGATCCAGATTTTATAGAAGCCAACATCTCTAAGAAATTTGCACTGTTTTTATTTTTTTGTGACTAGTTTCTGCCAGATATTGTAGCAGAGATTTTGAAATATCCCTCTAAGCAGCTTGGGTATCATCAATCAGAAGTGCAGTGAAAAAGGAGACAAGCTTTTGAACTTGTAGGAGCTTGAGTACAGGACAGTTCTACTTTGAGTTCAGAATTGGGGTATTTGTGAAGAGAAGCTGGCTGAGAGAAATAAACTGAAAGCAAAGAAGATATTCTTTAGGTGCAGACAGGTGTACCAGCAGGCTGTAGGTGGCAGAAGACTGAGTGAGACAACATATACACTTGGGAGAGGGTGTGTTGACAGCTCAGAGATGATGAACTGACTTTACAGTAGGAGAGGAAAATTTTAACAGTTTCCCATCTATGCTTGTTTGCTCAGGGGACCATGATAGAACCAAATCTGTCATTAGAGCCTCCACCCAAATAGTAGGAAAACCCCTTATGACAGTTGAGTCAAAGTGAGGTGACCTTTAGTGTCAGGATTTTCCTAGTTGAAGGGGCTTATGGGAGTAACTCATAAGTAAAGGAAAGCATCTTTTACATCTAGGACAGTCCAAAGGGATGTATGACTTGGGAACACAAGAGTGTAAGGTGGTGGGTGCATTGTTGACAGCATGAAGTTCTTGCTCAAGGTGATTGTCATTCTATTAGGCTAGTATGTGGCTGGATGCCTGTTTCTGCTTTCCGTGGCATCTAATAGCAATGGGGATCATGGTGAGGTGGTATGGTTGATGGCCAGACCCAGAGGCAAGTCTTCAGTCTATACCTCTGGGAGGAGAGTTTTCAGAACTTTAGGATTGCCATTGTCTGTCTCAGGCTGATTCAGGCATCATTTTTCTCCCAGGGAACCATCAAAGTTGAATGTTCAGGATTAAACAAGAGGGAGGTTGACTGGCATGGCATGAAGGAGATGTCCTCCCAACCTGTAGCTTTGTGTCTGGTGGAAGGGGTGAGAGGCAAGAGTCCCAGTTGCCTCTGTGATGATAACGACTTGACAGAGGGAACTTCTGAAGGAAGAAAATTCTGTTCCATTGTCAACTAGGAAAGTCACAGGTTTGACCCCAACATTGGCAATGACCCTAAATTCTTGGGGATCCAATTTGATAGAACATTGTCTGTTCAGGTCCAACAGGGTGCAACTCTTCTTCCAGGGCTGACACTTCAATTTTTCCTCATTCAAAATGTGGAACTCAGAGGGAATTGTTGATGGTCATCTCGGGGGATAATGCCATCTAAGCAAAAGGCTCTGGAGGGACAGCTTCTGTGGCTGAATGTAGGCAACGGCTAGCTGGAATCAGTTCAGTTGGCTGGAAATAGATGACTCTGGAGCAGGGAGTGAAGCTACAGGAGTTGGCAGCAACGGTGGAAGCCATCAAGGGTGCCAAGGCAGAGTTCTTAGGAAAAATGGGTCTTTTTTTCCCTCTTTGACATGCAAGGGATAGTTGCAGCCTCTTTCTCTGCAGGGAAACCACAGAGACTGTGGGTTTTAACTAATTAGTTCCCATTGTGTCCCTCTCTATGGTGTATGTTGTGTACCTCTGAATGGTGATGCAAGAAACAAAGGGTGGGTGCCATTCAGACAGAGACCATTCAGTTGTCTACCCAGTTGTCCCCTCACAGGTACTCAGGTGGAACTTTACTAAGCGGGGCATGAGGTCTCTGTTAAGCCATATGTCGATCACCACACAACTGCAGGTGAGTGTCCAAAAGGCCATTGTGAGCAGTTCTTCCCAGACCTGGTGCAGGTGGAGCAGTCTATTGCTCATGCTGTCTGCTCCACTCAATCACACATCCTTCGGGAGGTGCTCAGATGTTAAACATTCCAAACCCCTTTCCTTTGGGGTGGCCTTAATTAACAAGAGCTGATCAAGCCCTTCTGCTCGAACTGAGAAGAACTGACAGACTGACCAACTTGTGGTGTGACAGAGTGACTAATTCTTACCAGAATCATGAAGGCAGGTAGCCAGGCAGAAAGACAAACATATAAATAGATGATTGCCTCTTCCTTCTGGGTCTGATGTGAGCCACTCAAGTGGGGAGCCAAGATCCCTCCTTCAGACCTTCAAGGTGACTCAAGAAATCTGGAGGGCATGCCTTCCCGTCAGGATCTGGGGAGATCCTTGCTCCATTGATGAGGGCCATGACCAGTGACCAAAGGGGTCAGCATGGTCTATCTTCCTTGCTGATGGATCAGGTGCAACAGCAAGCAGAAACACTGAAACAACACCCAGGATTTGGAGGCAGATTTATTTATGTTGACAGACACTGATCAGGATCACTCAGGAAATATCAGGCCCTGGTCTCTGCCAGTGTAGGACCTTTACAGAATAAGCAGTCAGGAAGTACAGAGAAAGAATAGCTTGTCAGCTAGGAATTGGTTTATATAATGTGCATCATGGTGACCTTCTATGCAACACAGTGACCAGCCATTTCTAAGAGACAGAAGCAACCAGAACAAGAGCAGGATGTATTACCTGGGCAACTAACAGATTGAAGTACATTGGTTGGGGGTTGGGTGGCTATTTACTGTTACAACAGCTTTGAGTGGTTTGATTAGGTTTCATAAAAAAGAGCTGAAAGAGACCTGGGAGGGAAAGCCTGGAGAAGCGTGTGTGTGTGTGTGTGTGTGTGTGTGTGTGTGTGTGTGTGTGTGCGCGTGTGTGTGTGCACGCGCACGCGCACGCAAGTATTGTGGGGGTTGGTATGTGTTTCTACTTTATAGTCCCTTGTGGGACAGTGGTAAGGAGAAAAGAAATATAAGCTCTAAAATGTACAGAGGGTTTTGCAGTATCTGTGAAACATACACGAAACACTTTTTCTAAACAATTTTTTTGGCCTTCCTACTGAGCTACTTTCCCAGCTCTTTTTAAAATTCTTATTTTGAACTGACTATAGCAGTATACTCCTATAATCCCAGCACTTGGGAAGTTGAGGCACATGGACTGTGAGAAGTTCAAAGTTAGTCTGGGCCACATAGCAAGATCCTATCTCCAACCCCCCTTACCAATACCCTCAAAAGATTTCTTTCTTTCTTTTTTTTAATTGAGGCAGAGCTTCTTAAAGTCTCTAGCTTGTCTAGGCTGGGCTCAAGCTTGCAACCTTCTTGCTTTAGTCACCATAAATGCTAGGATTACTGGTGTGCAACACCAGTGGTTCAAAGAATTTTTAATTATATAAAATGGGTATTTATATACTTATTTAATTTCAGTGCTAGCCTGGACTGAATACCTTGCACTGTGACTTTATAAACATATCTCCAAGTTAGAATCCCCACTTAAGTCAAGAAGCACAGTGAGAAAAGCCAGGAGAATTAATGTGCTGTTTGGGGGACACATAAATTTTAAGATCTTGTTATACTTGAGAAATAGCAATGGTCTAATCACAAAGTAAGTGTGCAAGCCATATTTCTTTTTTAAAGTTAATTTTATTGGTACATTTTTGACATACAAAGTGATCACATTCATCATAGGGAACCTGTACTTGTACATAATACACCTTAATTCTTTCTCTTTCTAGTTCCTTTCCTTTCCCTTCAATTCTTTGTCCCCTCTCCCTCTGTAAAACTTTGTTTCTATCGTTTTTACTCCATACTTTCAAATTTTGTTTATCCTTATTCCCACCTTTCTCCCCCACTTCCCCTCCCCAACCCTCCTCTTTGCATTTGAATATTTTCTTCCTATTTTCCAATATCTATCATGCATTTTGGTCCTTATTTACACTTTCAGTTTCTCATCCAAGAGAAACAATGTGGTATTAAACATATACATCTGGTTCATTCCACTTAAGAGAATGGTCTTCTTTAAAAATGTATTTAGGCCAGTGTGTACAGGGTCTCACTATGTAGATCAGACTCATAGTGATTCTCCTGTCTTCAGCATCCCACGCACTGTGATTATAGGCGTGAGTTACCATGCCCAATCTCAATTCTTTCTCTCTCTCTCTCTCTCTCTCTCTCTCTCTCTCTCTCTCTCTCTCTCTTGCGATACTAGGGATTGAACGCAGTACCTTGCACTTGCCAGGCAAGATCTTATTCTACTGATCTATCTCCCTGGGCCCAGAAGCAGGCTCTTTAGTCTGCTGAGCTATCAGGCAGGCTCTAGGAAGATGGTCTTAAGGTGCATCCACTTACCTAAAAATGCCTCAAATTTATCTTTCTTTCAGGTAGAATAGTGCTCCACTGTATATAAAAACCACATTTTCCATTCATCTGTAGATGTGCATGTGAGCTGTTTCTAAGATTTAGATATTACAAATTGTACTGTTATCAACATGGATCTGGATATATCACCATGGCATGGTGCTTTTCACTCTTTCAGGAAGTTACCTGAAGGAAAATTAGATTTTCAGTCAGTCAAATGGAACCTCTAGTTTTAATTTTTTCTGAATCTCCATATTGATTGCAATGTTGATTGTACAAATTTACCCTCACACCAACTGTGGAGAAGGGTTCCATTTTCCTCTACAACCCAGCCAGCATATTATTGCTTGATTTCTTGATAATAGCCATTCTTTCTAGATTGAGATGAAATGTCACTATTGATTTAATTTGCATCACTTGATTGACCAGTGAAGTTAAACATTTTTTATATATTTATTGGCTATTTCTATTTCTTTATCTAAGAAGTATCTATTTATTTCCGATGCCCATTTTTGGATTGGGTTTTTAAATTAGGGGAGTTCTGAGTTTCTTTATTTGTTCTGAGTTCTTTATATATTTTAAATATTAGTCCTTTGTCTGAGGAATAGCTGGCAAAAGTTTTTTCCCATTCTATGGGTTGCCTCTTCACTCTGTGGGTGATTTCTTTTGCAGTGCAGAAGCTTTTTAATATCATATGATTCCAATTGATTCTTTGTGACATTTCCTGTGAAATCTGGGCTTTCTTCCTAAACTTCTTTTTGGGAGGAGGGGGTCTTCTAGAGACAAGATTTTACTATGTAATTCAGGCTAGTCTTAACTTCACTTTGCAGCCTAAGCCGGCCTGAAACTCAAAGTGACCCTCTTCCCTCAGCTTCCTGAATTCTAGGCATGTGCCACCACGTCTGGTCAATAAAATCTTTATCTATACTTTTGTCTCCAAGAGTTCCACCTACTTAGCTTCCAGCAGACTTATGTTTCTGTTTCAATATTTAGATCTTTTATCCATTTCAATTTTACTTTAAGGCCGGGGAGATGGCTCAGTGGGATAAGCGCTTCCCTGGCAAGCACAAGGGCCTGAGTTCAATCCCTGGTTCAGCCAAAAAAAAAAAAGAAAAAAGAAAATATCAATTTTACTTTAATGCATTGTGAGACACACGGGTCTAGTTTTAATCTTCAGCACAGGGAAACCCATTTTTCCCAACACCATTCATTAAAGAGGCTTATCTTTCTTCCAGTGAAGACATTTAGCTCCAAGATAAGTTGGCTGAGTATGTTTGAAATTGGTTCTGCATCTTGTACTCTGTTCCACTGAGCCTTGGGTCTGTTCATTTTCAGATTTTGATTTTTTGGAAGTACCATGCTGCTTTTGTCACAGTAGCTTTGTAGTATAATTTCAAGTCAAGGGTTGTGATGCCCCTAACTTGTCTTTGTTGCCAAGAATTGCTTTTACTACTTTAGATCTGTTCTGATTCCAAATAAATTTTCTAATTCTGTGAGTATTAGAAACACTATTGATATTTTGATCAGGATTACAATACATCTGCATAAAAATTTTGGGAGTATGGTCATTTTTATTATATTGCTTCTTTCTACCTAAGAGTAAGGGATGTATTTTCATTATCTGATATCCTCTTCACTCTCCTTTTTCAGAGTACTATAATTTTGACTAAGGCAAGAGGATCACTGTGAGTTCAAGACCAGCCTGAAGTACACAGTGAGTCTCTGTCGCAAAAAAAGTTAAGATAAAACAACAACAACAAAAATCTGGAACCTCCAGAGTACTGTAAGCTTCAATGTAAGA
Source organism: Ctenomys sociabilis (assembly GCA_004027165.1). Classification (NCBI taxonomy): domain Eukaryota; kingdom Metazoa; phylum Chordata; class Mammalia; order Rodentia; family Ctenomyidae; genus Ctenomys; species Ctenomys sociabilis. Next base: position 3,687 of record PVKA01033788.1, on the reverse strand, counting down.
ATTTGTTACTTTCTTCATTAAGTTGATTCCTAGGTATTTCATTTTAGTGGATGGTATTGTGAAAGATATTGTATCCTTAATTTTTTCTGTGAGATAGTTATTTGTGTACAGAAATGCTATTGATTTTTGAGCGTTGACTTCATATCCAGCTATGCTGCTGAATTTCTTTATTTAATCTAGCAGTTTTTAGTGGAGTTTTTGGGGTCTCCTATTTAGAGTATCCTCTCATCTGCAAATAATGATAATTTAACTTCTTTTCTTATTATGATTCCTTTTATTTCTTTCTCTCGTCTAATTGCTCTGGCTACTGTTTTCCAAATGGTATTGAAGGAGAATGGTTATACTGAACACTGTGTCAGTCACTGTTTACTAGAGAAACAGATAATACAAGGTATAGAAATCAATAAGAACTTACAAAACTGGCTTACCATGGTTACTCACAGAGTTGGATGAGGATGGGTGCAGAGCATGCCTCTACACTGGAGACTGAGGATTCAGTTGAAAGTCTGGATCTCACTGCAGTGTCTGGTACAAGTCTGAATCAGGAGGCCAATGGGTCTGCCACGGAAAGCTGAAGAGTCTACATCAAAAGGCTGAAATATTTGCGCTGAAAGCCAAAGTGTCTATACTAGAATCCAGGAAATGATGACCAAGGTGAAGATTGGAAACTCTTGAGAAGAAACAGAAGCAGATCTGTTCTTCTGTATCTGTCCTTCCTGCCATCCAGGTGACAAACCATCCTACAGTGAGTTTTCCATACTGTAGAGTATAGATTTGCTGAATCAATTTAGTTAAGATTTGTCTACTCAAATTGATACAGTTAACCATCACAACATCCTTGTATTCTTTCTGATTTTTTTTTTTTTTGAGGGAGGAAAGGTTTATTTACCTCACAGTTTATAAATGTTTCAGTCCATAATTGGTTGGCACCAAGGCAAATTAGCACATGGAAGCAGGGAATCATTCATGGCAGTGGAAAACAGAAAAATCAATAAACAGAAATAAGGAGATTCTTCATAATTTTAGAGTGAAAGCTGTCAGTTTTTGTCTATTTAGTATGATGTTGATTTAGATGACTTTTATCAGATTGAGACAAAGACCTTCTATTCCAATTTTCTATAAGGTTTTGTCATGAATGGGTGCTGGACTTCATCAAATGCTTTTTTTTTCATCTATCGACATGATCATACAGATTTTGTCCTTGGGTCTATTAATATGGCGTGAAACATTTATTGATTTGCATATGTTGAACTATCCTTGTACTACTGGAATGAACTACTTGTACTACTTCATCATGATATATAATCTTGATGATTTGCTAGTATCTTACTGAGGATTTTTGCATCTATGTTCATTAGAGAAAACGGCCTGTAGTTCTCTCTTTCTTTTTTATTTTTATTTATTTATTTATTTGCAGAACCAGAGATTGAACTCAGGTCCTTGCGTTTGCCAGGCAAGTGCTTATTCTACTGAGTCATTTCCCCGGCCCCCATGTAGTTCTCTTTTTATGGCTGGATCTTTCTCCAGTTTTAGTAAAGGGTAATACTTGCTTTTAGGAATGAATTTTGGATTATTGCTTTCCTTTCAATTTCATTAAAATGTTTAAGGGGTATTGACATCAGGTCTTCTCTAACTTTCCTGTAGAATTCAGCAATGAATCTTATAGGGCTTGAACTTTCCTTTCTTTTTCTTTCTTTTTTTTTTTTTTTGGTAGGTTTTTAATTACAACTTCAATTTCACTGAATTATATTGGCTTATTTAGAATTTTTGTGTCTTGATCCAGCTTTGGTAACTCACAGTATCTAGAAATATTTTCATTTCATCTGCCTTTTCCATCTTCTTGAAGTAGATATTGATGATATTCTGGATTTCTACAAGATCTGTTGTGATTTCACACTTACTATTCCTAATTGCATGAATTTGAGTTTTTTTCTTTCCTTTTTTAATGAGATTGGCTAAAAGTTTATCAATTTTATGTAACCTACAAAGAACCAACTCTTTGACTCATTGACTATTTGTATCACTTCCTTAGTCTTTATTGCATTAATTTCTGTTCTGCTTTTTATAATTTCCTCCCTTATATGAACTTTGGCCTTTACTTACTCTTCTTTTTGTAGAAGCTTGAGGTTTAACATTAGGTTGCTGATTTTAGCTCACTCTGCTTTTCTGATATAAATTTATCTCATAGGACTGTCTTTATTTTGTCCCATAAGTTTTAGTATGATGTACTGTCATTATCAAAATTGTTCAGTCTTCAATTTCATCTGTGATCTAATGGTTGCTCAGGAGGTTTTTTTAATTGTTATGTGTCTATGAAATTCTTACGGTTTCTTTTGCTGCTAGTTTCCAGTTTTATTGCACTATGGTCTAATAATATGCATGACATAATTTCACATCTTTTGTGTTTAATTAAGCAGGTTCTATGAGGTAATATGAGGTCTATTTTGGAGGAAAGTCCCATGTGTGGCATAGAAGGACATGTATGTATTATAATGTTGTGGGGTGAATATTCTACAGACATCTATTAAGTTCATTTATTCAGAAGTTTGGTATAGTTCTGATATTCATTTGTTGATTTTTTATGTTTAATTTATCTATTTATGATATTGGGTACTGAGGTCTCCCATTACAATTACATGCTTATTTGACTTTACACATCCTTTATTATTCATTAGTATTTGTTTTGCATAGTTTGGTACACTGGTATTTGATGCATATATATATATTTATAATTGTTGTTGTTTCCTCAGAGAGTTTTCTCTACCAGGATGTAGTAACCTTCTTTGTCTCTTAATCAGTCTTGGCTTGAAATTTATCTTGTTTTCAAATAGAATAGTTACCCTTGGTTTTTTTTTTTTTTTTTTATTCCTGTCACATGGAGTAGTTTTCCATCCTTTGACCTTCAGTCTATCAATTTCTTTTTAATTAAATATGTTTTCTTATAGGGAGCAAATTGTTAGATCTTGTTTCTTTTTTTTAAAGACACATTTATTCAGCATCATGATCAGACTATTATATTTAGCAATCAACAGCATGGGTGCAAAAAAAGGTCTACATTAAAACCCTTTGTTGGAATGCTTTACACTTTCCATAGAACAGAAACTAGAATAACCTGCTATACAATTAGTCATAAATACAGTCCTCGAGTTTTTGCCCATGTGCATGAGTATTGTTTAAAACATGTCTTCTTTATAGCAGCTGGGCCCTGCCACCACTGGGCTTGGCTGAGCTCACAAATCTGTTGTAACCTGTAGCTTCCCTGTCACTTCTCTGGCTCTCCTCTCCTGCTAAGCTTTGTTTCCTGGAAGTGTTTAAAACCTTCTGCCATTGCCATAGCTACTGATGCTGCTGGAGCCACCATAGCCACCTGGATTTCGTGGTTTGGTAAAATATTGGCCTCTACCACCACAGGGCCCAGAGCCTCTGCCTCCAAAGTTTCCTCCCTTCATGGATCCCAAATTTAAAGACTGACTGTTGTAATTGCCAAATTTGTTACAGCTTCCACCACCTCCATAATTGCTTCCATCATTACCAAATCCATTGTAGCCATCTCCACTGCCACCATATCCACCCTTATCATGGCTACCACCAAAGCTACTTCCACCACTGAAGTTTCTTCTATGACCAAAACTGTCATTGCCACCAAAACCACCTCCACAACCACCACCAAAATTTCCAGAACCACTT
>PVKA01033787.1:0-24050 GCA_004027165.1 Ctenomys sociabilis | reverse complement strand
TTTGCTGAATCCCCATTGAAGCCTATGGCTGATGGAATGTTGACCAGAGAAACTGCTGGGTTCTTTTCTGGAGACTTCTCTGATTGTGTGGGCTAAAAGAAACCGAGAATGCCTGAGGGGAAAAGGCGCCAAACCTGAAGGTTCCTTGGTGGAAGTTGGCTTCTGACCACTGACAGATCTCCACTTACCTATTGTACTTCTTCTCTCTTTTTGCTAGTAAACTAGGAATTTTACCTGAGCTTTTCAGTAGAATAAGTTAATGAGTCACTCTTTCAGAAATTATGCTGAGACAGCTTACAATGGTGGTTATGAGGAATAAGTGCTTTATATCTGTGCCTTATGTGTTAACTAAAAATGAAGTTTTTTTGTCAGCTTAAGTAAAGTATTTTTGTCAACATGTAAAATGTGATTACTAGATGATAAATATAAGTGTCACCTGTGAGCTTCAAGGTTAAATCTTGTTTAGTTGCTAAAATATTTGCCTAGGTGATCAGATGGAAATCAAGTGTCTGGAGAGAGGCCCAGTGCTCGGGGTCAAATCTTCCAGTCAACTGTTCTATCAGTTTCTAGGAGTGTGTTTTATAGCCTGAGAGTTAATCTCTTCTAATTGACATTTTATGTCATGGTTATGCTTCCTTCTGTACAAATTCCTAACACTGGATTAATTGTAGCTGTTAACTTACAAATGGTCAGTAAGAGTAAGTGAAGGTTTGTGAGATGTTCAGGAGATAAGAATCCGCATCAGTTTGAGGGTGGATAGGCTGGTGGGACCTTGTTTGCCTTCTCTCCAATGGGAGCAGCCACCTGCTCTGGAGAGGGTTACTCAAGGGACGCCTTGGGGGAGGGAATCAATTAGAAATGAGGAAGGGGAAACGCTCTAAATGTGAATTTCTTATTGCACTCCAGATATGGGGTTCTCAACGTCAAAGTCTTACGCCTTTAGAGTGTGTTTCATTAAGCACCCAAAGACATTTGATTCTTACAAGTTAAAAAAGCCGTTTAATCCAAATGGAATACAGAGGAAAGTATAAATTATGATATTTTATAACTAGAAAGATGTAAAAATGTCTTATGCTCAGATTTGGTTTGTATTAAAAGGGATATTGTTATTTAATAAAGTTTAAAAAATGTAGATGTAAGCAACAGGAGAACCAGGCAGTTCAGGTGCCTGAGACGTCACTATCTTGGAGCCTAAGGACAAGGCAGCATTAAGCACAGCTTCTCCCACCAATATTGAAAGTAAGGTTTCCTTTCTTTGCCTTTCTAGTCTAGGGGGCATAAACAACTGTAATCCAGGCCTCTATAGGGCTGCACCCATTCTTAGCTGAAGCTGTATAAGCTTTTCAAGGACAATACCCTTTAAAAAAGAAAAGACAATTTGGAACTTCCAGAGTTCATATGCCTTAGATGACCCTGATAAGGACATTGATGTCTTTTAGGGGATTTATTCAGATTTATGGACTAGATTAGAGAAGATGTAATGTTAATCTTAAACAAAGCTTTGACTTCTATGAAAATATGGTCAGCATTATAAGCTGCCATTACATTTGGGAATAAATAGCATAGAGTTAATTTTAAAGAACCAAGAGATAGACAATCAGTAGAACTTCCAGTTCTCACTGGAGCCCAAGCAGTCAGACCCCTGCTGGCCTGATAGCGGGCCAGGCAGGAAAACTAAAAAAGACATTTTTTCTTTCAAATGTATATTCTTAAAGGTCTAAGAACTTAACCAAGCCTTCTAGTTATTTTAAATTTTAGCTATTTACTAGGAAAAATATACATACCCCTCTGATTTCTTGTAATGTTTAGTAGATACACTAGTAAAACATACTTGCTGAGATGCTAGTTCAATAGAAAAAGTTACTCTTATAGATCAGAAGCTATAAAAGACAGCTTTTGCTTCAGACAACTCATTTGATACTTTGGTAAAAACTGTTTACATGTCCTATAATCAGAACTGGGAGAAAACTAGGAAAAGAAAATAAAGAGACAAAAAATGGCTGCCTTTGCAGCCTCAAAACAGACCCTAAGTCTGATTCTCCTGGTTCCAAAAAGAGCTCAATGACAATGAGGTTCATCTGCTGCTGCTGTCAGAAGCCAGGACAGCGTTAGACGGACTGCCTTAAGAGGCCCACAAGCCATGCCTTGACTGCCAAGGCAGCCACTAGAAGTGAGACTGTACTCTGAGGTGAAGGCCCCAGAGATCAGACTCAGCCTCCTAGATGGTCCAGTAGGACTGAAGGGCCCTGGGCCTGCCTCCTCCCTCGGAACAGACAGTCTCTAGCTGTCATCTCATCAGAGAAGCCCTGAGTAATCAAGACTATAGAGGGAAAAAAACCCAGCCCATTGCTGGACGTTGGCACAGGTCTCTTTGTCCTTCTCCAGCCCTGAGCTTCCTTCTAGTCATTGTACTTCAATAAAAAGATTTTAAAAGGTGTGTTGCTTTAGCTATAGCTAAGATACTAGAATATATTCAGGTTAATCAAGATGATACTGAGACTGATATTTACAAATGTAATATCTTGTTCATATATAAGATTTAAAAGGTATTTCATTGGTTTATTCTGACCAAATGCTGTATATTTCATAATAAATACATAAATTAATCTGGTTGATTTCTGATATAACTCAGGTATTTCATGCTCATAGTTAATACAGGTGTGATATCTCTTAACTAAAGCTAGAGAGGCTTATAAGAAACTGTCAGACTCCATAAATACAGAGGTCTAACAGCTAGTAAGTTACTATTGCTAGGTCTCAAAAAAAGTTTATAAATATACTTGTTAGCTTGAATGTTCATGCTTTGTGCTCCAGTTTTTCAAAAAATTTGTTCTTTCCTAGAAGACACCAAAAACTTGTATGATTACCTAATCATACAGGTGAAATCTATAACAAATATGCTAGATTAAGATTCCTTTAACTGACATCCACCAGATTTTGTCTGTATGTTCAATGGACCTCAGTGTCTGACATGAGCTGCAGAAGTAAAAAGGGTTTACAAAAATAAATTTGTCTAAGTTGGTAAAAATTGTTCAGAAGGCGTTTCATAGTAAAAAGGATACAAAATAAAATTATAGATGGAAAATAAAAATGGTGATACTAACAGCCTACAGGAACGAAGACCAGTTCAAAAGTAAAAAAAAAAAAAGTGTTTGTGACAGAAAAAGTTTCAGACTGAGGTGGTTATGTATCTCCCTTCTCAAGCCTGAGGGAACCCGTGTTAACTGTCAATATAAAAAGGCCCGTTAAACTTTCAATAGGCGCTCGTACTGATTTGTCGGTGCTTAACAGAGCCAGTGGCCCCACTTACCAACTGGAGAGTACTTGGTGTTTTCCCAATTTCCAATAATCATAAAAAATGTCAGTTTGTTTGAAACTATACAAAATGGCCATAAAAGATACAAAAAGGATTGAACCCCACATTTGAGATATCTGACTTGTCTTTTTCATAGTCATCCTGTTGATATGATTATTTGACCCATACATACTTGTTTCCTTGCCTTTGTCTTCTCCAGATTCAAAGCTGTAATGACAATGCCTGTCATCTATCGAAAGCCTTTAGATAGAACCTCTGAAGAATATATCTGACTGCCGGTTCACAACTACGACCCCTTTAAGCATGAAGAAGCCAGAGTGGTCATTGACCAAATCCCTCACGGTAGTTTGGGTTACATCTTCAGAGGAGGGGAATGTTGCAGGCAGCAGAGTTAGATAGAAATATTTTTTAGGCAGTCAGTTTGGACCAGGCCCTGGAAAGAAATAATACCAGGAAACAAGGTATCTGCAACTCTGGGGAGGAACAGAGGCTCCTGCTGTGAACCAGACCTAAAGGCCAAACAGATGCTAAAAGAGTAACACCAGAGATTGATACTCTAAACAGGTAGCGATCACCTGAAAAGATCAAGTGAGTCACTAGCCCAATCCCCTATTCATGCCCGCTTACTACGTGACTTGTGACTCACTTCCCCATGTGGTCCTGGGCCTAATCAACTTTACCTGAACAATGGTGCTTGTAATCCCATTGGTTGATTATAGTTTTGTCTCACCCCACATCCACCTAAGCAAGACCTCTTCTCTACCTTAGTCCCGCATGGTTTTGCCCTATAAAATCTCTAAAAGAGACAGCTTCCCTGGGGCAACCCGCTCTGGACCCCCTTCTGTCCCTCTCCAACAGAAGCTTTTCTATCCAATAAAGTTTTTCCTCAACCTCAAAAAAAAAAAAAAAAAAAAAAAAGTAAATATAAAATTATGACACTAAAAGAAAATGGCAAATAAATATCTATACAGTAGGAATTAAAAAAGAAAAAAGGAACATAGTGTCCATGGAACATAAACGTAATATACAAAGATTGGTGCTGTCTGTCTTGCTCCGTGTTGGTTGGCTAAGGTTCTTGAGTTTTTATGGCAGGGCTGTGGTAGGAGTAAGGCTGGGTGGGGGAAAATATCAGGCAACTTGTGGAGAAGCCTTAATTGAAGGAACTAAGAATTTCTTTGGTTCATAACACCGAGTAACAGAATTGAGAAATTTCTGTCTTTTTGAGACAGGGTCTCACTATGCAGTTCAGGCTGGCCTTAAGCTCACTTTGTAGCTCAGGCTGGTCTCGAACTCACAACAATCCTCCTGCCTCAGCCTCCCGAGTGCTGGGATTACAGGCATGTGCCACCACGCCCGGCGAGATATTTCTGAATTGCTGCCAGTGACCAGTTTGCCATTCGCAGGCTCTTCGGTTATTCCAATCTACCACCAGGTGGCGTCAGATTGCAGCTGGTTGGCCAGGATAATTGAAACTAAGCAACTTTAGAACTAATCCCTGATTGTATAGGCTTGTCCTGGACATTTCATTAAATTCACTGTTGGCCGTGCCTTAAATTATGTGACTGAATTTCTAGAAAAAAAGAAAAACAAAAATATTGAATACAATTGGAATGGTATTTAACAACTTCCCTTCTTAACTACAGGTTCAGATTTTTTACAAGTAAGTTGTATCAAGCTCTCAAGGATCAGTTGATTCCTAACTCATAATACATGTGGCAGGAAACTAAAGTGAACAGAATGTATGAAATCAGAGTAACAGATAGGATTTCCGGTGTGCATGTGAGTATACTCCTCTACCAGGACAGCTCCCTCAGTACCAACTGGATGTTTGAGCCTGGAGATGCTCTCAGTGTTCAAAAATGGGCCCCAAAGTGCCTGCCCCTTCCCTCATCCACCTTCTTTCTGTCATCCAATGGATGAGAGCTCAGTGTGCTCTGGCCTGGAGATCAAGCTGTCCCAGGAGTGTCTGTGTCTTACAGGTATCAAGCTGAGATTGTTGGGTGGCACTGAAAGTAATAACTGGATCTCAGAGGAAACTGAGACACAGACCACCCAACAATCTGTACACCTTTGAAGGTAGGATAGGGGATAAAATGGGGCCTTTGGAGATTTCAGAGTTGGAAGTGTCTGTGGAGATCATAACTTTTGTTTGCAGGGCATTGCAGGAATCACTTCTTTCTGACCACAGAGTCATGTGGTGTTCCCTGCTTGCAAGCTGTTCTCGTCTAACATCTAACGTGACTGGTTCAGACACTGCTTCCATGGATTGAATTGAAATCTACCTCCCCAGGGGTGCTTCCTGAGAGCTCAATCAGCTATAGCTGTTAAACTGCAAAGACGCACCAATGAGCAGGGTAAAAATAGGGACCTCAGATCTCATGTGCTTTGGTGGTAGATGACCGATTTCTGAGGTGCTGGCTGTACACAACTAGAACTTGAGGCAGCTGAGGGATGAACCAAGACAGTACACAATCTTGACCAGATAGGTACATAGGCAGCTGAGCTAGCTGTTTCCTATATAACTCCTGTTGCAGGGTGATATGATATTAGCATGCTGAGGAAAGCCCTGTATGAAAAAGAGGCTATTACTATAGTACTTTCAATTTTCTATCATTCTACATATGGAAAATCCTACAAGACAGAATGAATTTAAGGATTAACTTATGCAAGAGATACATGTTCTCTATGGATAAAACTTTAAAATATAAATAAAAGGCATAGTAGATAAGTTGAATAAATGAAGAGACAATCCATGCTCTTAGAGGAGACAACTTAATATAGTGAAGCTGGTGAGCTACCCTCAATCAATATATAATTTTAATTCAATCGCCCAATTTTGTCCTTTAAACCTGTTAGCCTTTACTCTCAATTTTCCGTGGAAAATGAGAGATCACAAATTGTAATCCAGTCATTTTAGATTGCAATAAACATTTGAGGTCTATCCTTTTACTTAAGTATATAGTATGGTATAGGCACAATGTTGTATGCCAGATCACTAGCTTTCTTTTAAATAAATATCAGGGCAATCTGGAAAAGGAGGAAAAATTTGACAATCATCTAGGGAGGGATACAGCTCCCTCCCCCTGTACTGTGGACCCAGCAACTGGCCCAGGAAGAAGCCAAGCAGCAGGCTCCTCCTGCTACTTCAGTGAGAAGAAGTGAGCCGTGGAATTCCAGCCCCACAGCAGGACCCCAATTAGACTGATCAGGGTAGACAAGAGAGACAAGTGGAGTGGAAAGTCCAGAGCAACATGAACAACACCAGCCCAGAGGTAGTGAAATAGGTGATCCATCTTTGTGCTTGGGCACAAAGACACACAGCATAGAAGCAGGCAGGTGAGGCTGCTCCCTCCACCCCTGCACTTTTGTCTTTTACTTTTATCTTTCTTTGTTTTTCTTTACCTTTTTCTTTTTCTTTTCTAAATGACTGGGGATGATAGAAAACACTATCCTTGAAGCCAGAGACCAAGCTCAGATAATCACTTACTTATTCCTTCATTCTTTCTTTCCCACCCTCTTCTCTAGCTTCTTTTGATTGGTGGATTGAAACCACTTAGATTGATAGTTATAGCTAATATATAGTGGCCCATCTTTGTTGTGTTGTTTTTTATTTTTTGTATTTAAGACAGGGTGTACAGGGCCTATAGGGTCTCCCTGCACAGATCAGACTTGTAGTGATCCTCCTGTTTACAGCCTCCCAAGTGCTGGGACTACTGGTGTGCACAACCGTGCCTAGTCTTAATTGCTGTCTCAGTGTGTCCCCGGGGATGGGGCTGGCATGGCAGGCCTGGGGATTGAACTCCAGGCCCCTGTGTCTGGCTAAGCAGGTGCTTTAATACACTAAGCTATTTGGCCAGACCTTCCTTTGTTGTGTTATTTTCCTATTGTTGATTTTTTGCTTTTTCCTTCTGTTTGTCTTCCCTATGTGGTCATCTTTTATCCTTTACCCTTGCTTCTGCTTCATTTTCAGTTACGTGTGTTTCATCCACTATCCTTAAGCTTCCCCACTATAGGGCAAAACCATTATACCAAGGGAAAACATTTTGTATACAAGCTCTTAATTTAAGATCAGTTGTTATATAACTGTAGATTTTGCTCTTAGCATTTAAGGTACAAAATTAATAGTTACAACAGTTTTTCAGTATAATATTGCTAATTATACTACTTTAGCTAGGATGTTGTTATGGTTTGTGTCTAGTTGTCCTCTCAAAACCTGATGCAATCATGGGGTGGTTTCTAGAGTTTGTGATAGATTCATGATCCAATGCTGGGATTATGGGTGTAAGTGCTACACCTGCCCTGGGGCAAATAATCTGCATAGAAATGTGAGGAAGGAAGGAAGAGAGGCTTGCTAGCAAGCACAAGTGCTGCTCTTTGTTTTGTGCTTTGTAGTTTTCTGCTGCCATGAACAGCTGCCCTATTTCATGTACCACTGCCTGGGAGCCAGCTAAGGACAGAAAGCTCTACTAACTGAGAGCTAAATAAACCTTTCTTTCCTTAATTTTGGGTGTTGAATATTTTGTCCCAGCAATGAGAATAAAGTAAGAAAGATATCATATCAGTTATAATCAGGTCTTCCTTCTGTAAACATATTGGGAAGAACTGGAATAACAACTTCACCAAGGCCCAACATCGAAGGACTGGGAATCAAGTCAAATCTCACACTTACTTAATTGGAAAGGTAGGATCTTGGGACAGACATAAACCTAGGACCTCTTACATATAGAAAACTTCCCTGGAGAACATATTTTACCTAGACAGGCCTTGATAATAGTGATACAGCTGCCTACTACAAAAACAAGAATCAACATAAAACATAAAGTAAATTTTTTAAAAATGAAAAAGGGAAAGATGCAAAAGCAATATGCAATCTTGGACATCTAACCTATCTAGAGCAAGTCCAGAAGGAGACAATGAGATAGAGGAAAATGGGAGACTCACACCTGAAATTTCTGAAGTGATTACAACCAAAGTAAAGAAACAAATCCATGAGGCTGTCAGAGGAAATCAGACCAGACAAAATCTCGGGGGTATAAAAAGAAATGGTAACTATAATGAAAGAATTGCTCAGGAAATCTATAGTTGACATAGATCAGAAAAATAGAGGACCACAGGAAAATGATGGAAACCTGCAATGAATAATACAGGAAAGAAATCAAATGCATGACACAGATTCAAACAGGCATCCAGGAAATTAAATTCATTGAAAACTGGCAAAATTTGTTGAATGAAACTGAAGATAGACTCTTGGGCCTTGTAAGCAGGATCATGGCTAGCTCTCAAAAGGAAATATCTCTTAAAATAATGAGATCAGGAAATAATAATTCAACACCTACAAGAAGATGGAAATAACAACAACATAGTAGGTAGATGTCTTGAAGACATAGATGTAGGCAGAGGGTTCATGAACAAAACCCAGCCTGCATGGGAAATAATTCAAAGAATCAATGGCCAGGATCTCATCTTATTAAAAAAAACTTTTGCACATAAAAGGAAATCACCAACAGAGTGAAAAGACAGCCCACAAAATGCAAAAAAATTTTAGCCAATCACCCTTCAATACTCTGGTTTCTCTTCAGATCGTACAAATCTTTCGCCTTTTACCAATCACCCTTCAGACGAAGGACTTCTATCTAGAACATAAAAAGAATTTAAAAAAATCAGCCCCCATAATTCAAAGACTCAATCCAGAAATTGACATCTGATATGAATGCACACTCACATAAGAAGAAATAAAAAATGGCAAATAAATATATTACCAAAATTAAACATCATTTGTCATTCAAAAGATATAAATTAAAACAATTTATATCTTGGCTATCACCAAGAAGTCAATGAATAACAAATGTTGATGGGGCTCTTGGAAATTGGAACACTGCTCCGCTGTTGGTGGAAGTGTAGATTGGTGCAATCGTTGTGGAAAGAAAAAAGCTAGGATTAAAGGTCCAATTCAATCTAGCTATTCCCCTTTTTTGTATCATCTCAGAAGAATTAAAAACATCATATCAGAGTGATACATGTGAACCCATGTATATAGCAGCACAATTTGTAAGAGGTAAATCTTAGAAATGACCCACATGTCCATCCTCTGAAGAATGAAAAAAAAAATTATCATTTTTATATAATGGTATACTACTCATCCACAAAGAAGGATAAATTTGTGACATTTATGGGTATATGGATACAACTTAAGACCGTACTTACAAGTGAAATAAATCAGTCTCACATGTGTAGACATTGTACTGTGTGCATGGTGCAAGAAATTGTAAGAGTAAATGAGATCTAGAATGTTTAATAGATAGAAATTGTTGAGAAAGATTAAAAAACTAGGATGGAGGGTAGGGAAAAGAAAGGAAGGGAAAAGGGAAAAAATGCAAGTTAGCTACTCTGTTGGCATCTCTTAGTTAATTAAAAAGGAAGATTTGTGTTAAGATCATTTGGAGAATTTTCTATGCTCCTGTTTTGTTCTCTGTGTAACTACTTTGTAGATGACAAAATGCAATATATTAACATTGTAATTCTCAATTATTTTGTAATAAATTTCTGTTTTACTATTTATTTATTTATTTTTGTATTTTAGGGAAGGGTCCACAGGGTGCTCAGGGTCTTACTACTAGATCAGACTCCTAGTGATCCGCCTGTTTACAGCCTCCCAAGAGCTGGGATTACAGGTGCGTGCCACCATGCCCAGTCTCAATTGCTGTCTCAGTGCACCCCAAAGGTGGGGCTGGCATGGCAGATGGGGGTGGGGGTTTGAACACCTGACCACTGTGCCTGCTTGCAGGAGCTTTGATCTGCTGAGCTATTTGACTGGCCCTGTTTTACTTTTTAAATAAATTTTTAAGAGAAAAAATTAAATATTCCTGGAAGACAAAATGACATGTTACTGAGCCATAGAAATATAAATATGATATTGGTACAAGGAAACTCAAATAGGCTAGTGAAACAAAACAATGAACACTAAATCAATATGGTAATAAATTTATTTTTATTTTTTAATTTGTTTTTTGTCCTTTTGAGACAGGGTCTCACTATGCAGTTCAGGCTGGCCTTAAGCTCACTTTGTAGCTCAGGCTGGTCTCGAACTCACAACAATCCTCCTGCCTCAGCCTCCCGAGTGCTCGGATTACAGGCATGCACCACCACGCCCAACTCTCAATATGGTAATAAACTGATGGTCAAGTCAGTGGGGCTAGGAAGGCTTGTGCAGTAGATGCTGTTGGGAGAAAAGGTTAAATTATGGAGAAAAATAAGTGTAAGTTTACTGCAACATCATTTGTAAAGGTGGACTTTGGTGAATTAAAGTTCTGAATGTGAAATTATCTGGTCAACTAGAAAAAATGTAGGAGAACATTTCTGTGATTTGAAAGTGAAGAAAGATTTATTGAACTTTTCTTTTTTTAGGGAAGTATCTATAGGGCATTCAGTGTCTCACTACTAAAGTGAACTCATAGTGATTCTCGTGTTTGCAGCCTCCCAGTTGCTGGGACTACAGGCACGCATCACCACAACCAATCTCAATCATCAACTCAGCGTGCCCCAGGGGGGTTGAATCCCCAGTCCCTCTATCTGCTCACAGGCACTTAAATCCACTGAGCTACTGACTGGACCGGAGGAAAGAGTTATTAAATAAAAATTCAAATGTAACATTCATAGGATAAAGAATGATTTCCAGTACATCTGGATAATATTTTTAAAAAGATTTTTTTTTCTGGTACTGGGGATTGAATTCAGGATCTAGTGCTTTTGAGGCAGGCTCTCTTCCCAGCCCCTACAAAGATTAAAATGTTAGTAAATGTTCGAATGTCAAAAGGGAATAACATCTAAAATGCACAGGACACTAAATTAATCAGGAGGAGATCTAAATCCTAGTGGAAATGATAAACCCTGAGCAATGCATAGATTATGCACAAAGTTTTATAATATGAAAATTAAAGGACATAACATAGTTATCTATAAGGACATAACATAGTTATCTATGCTAGGAAGGAGTGGGGATTTAAAGTATGCCTGTGAGATTAGTAGATGCAGAAACTACTACAAACACACTCAGCCACCTTATCTTTGACAAAGGAGCCAAACCTGGTTCCTGGAAGAAAAATAAGTGGTGATGGATAAACTGTCTTTCTACATGATAAAGGCTAAAATTAGGCCTTTGTGTATCATCATGCATTAAACTAGGGTCAAAATGGACCAAAGATTTACACATTGAAACTGAAACATTAAATCTTCTAGAGTAGAAAGAGGTAAACATCTTAATGACATAGGGGTAGGTAGTGAGTTTATGAACAAAAACCAAACTGCAAAGGAAATACTTTAAAGAACTAACAATTGGGATCTCTCTGTCTCTTTTTTAAATTTGGGTATTTGTTACAGGGTCTCACTATACAGAATGGACTCATGGTGATCCTGTTTTCAGCCTCCCCAGCACTGGGATTACAGACATACTCAGCTATAAAGGAAGATAAATTCAAGGCTTTTTAAGGTAAATGGATTCAACTAGAGACTGTACTAGTAAGTGAAATAAATCAGAACTATATGAGCAAACATCATGTTGTCTCCTGAATGTAAGAACCTGAAAGAGTAAATAAAATCTGAAAGGAATAATAGATATTGTGAAAGGGGAAGCGTCTGTTCAATGGGAAGGAGAAACTGAGATGAGGAATAGGACAAAGGAAGAAGGGCAAAAGATATATTTATGTACATATGCAGGATAGCTTGGATAATTTGTATTGCTGATTTCTGTTGGTCTATTTAAAGGAGCAGTTAATGCTTATTTTAAAAAGTCTTGTATTTATGTATTTATTTTGGTACAGGATCTTGCAACATATGTCAGACTCATAGTGATCCACCTGTCAGCCTCCACAGCGCTGAGATTACAGGTGTGCGCTACCACGCTGGTTTTGGTGGCCAGCGTAGTGTGCCTGGAGTTCCTGGGTACTCCAGAATGACATTCTGTACCGGGGGGTCAAACTCAGCGCCTCCAGCTTGCCAGGCACAGGTGCCTAGACTGCTGAGCTATCTCCCTAACTCCTTATGTTTATTTTTTAAAAATTAAGAATTAAAATTTTATTTATTTATTTTCTTCTTTTCAATTTCTTATAGCTTCTTTTTTTATTGAATATCTTTTTAATGGGGTGGGCGTGGCATCCTCAGTCGGGGCAAAGATTACAGTATTGTATGGGGCATTCTGCACATAACCCTGTGCCTTTAGGATGTGTAACTTCCTACCCTAAAATTCACTGCAGGTCACCTCCTTGGAACTATTATAGCTTCTTTTTAAAACCAATTTTTCAGGTTTATATCTGGTAACCTAAATGAGTAATTTGAAGATAACATTATGTAATACAACAACCACTGTCAAATTCTTATTACTTTGTTTAATGAAATTTTGTAATGTTTTTAATATTTGTCTTTCCCCCATTTTTATTCTTCAAAAATAAAAAAAGAATAAAAAAATATGCCTGTGAAAGGTAAGGAATTACTGAATAAGAGGTGCCTCCTGCAGCCCTGTGCACTGAGCTCCACGAGCTGAGCAGGCTCTGCAGCCTCTTCAACTGAGATTCCAAAGAGTGAAGTGATCATATCTCATTTTTTCAGCTTTAAGCTCACCCTTTTCCTACTTCTAACCTTGTAGCATGTGAATGCCTTTCTATTGGAGACTCTGCCAGCTTTGTGGCCATGGTGAGGAACACCTGAACTGCAGGGATGGGGCACCTAGCATGGAACTTGTGCCCAAAAGTTAGGTTCCCCTTCTTTATTTCAGTGTTTCCCTTTTCATTTACCTTCCCTAACATTCCTTAAGCAGCTCATCATTTTTATATGTTTCTGCTGGATGGTTAAGACCTAGATAGAGCAAGACCTATATACCAACACATGTACTTTATGTTTCTTATGAGGTCAGTGAAGTCCCCTCAGGGTTTATCTTGTAGTCCTGTACCTTATTCTGTAGATCCTGTCTGTGTCATCCATATGGTTAGGTCATGGCCAGTGCTTGACCAGTTTGCTCTCTGGGAAAGCCTGAGAAAAAGTTTTCTCTCCATGTGACTCTCCCCAGGCACACTATAGAACTTCGATCTCTTTCCTCTGTGGCTCCATAATCTCCTTGTTCAGAAAATTTGGAGGTTCTCCTATGTCCCGAGTCTTCATTGAGCTTGAAAGGCTAGGGCCAAAATGTTGGCTGGCCTTTGGTTCTTCTATTTCTCCAATTTTGATCTGTGAACTTAGGTTCTTAACCATTCAGAAGAAAAGCTGACTAGTATCCTGTAGCATATGCCATTCACTTTGCCTTATCTGACTCAATTGTTTTTAGTTGTTGTATGTTGTTGTACAGAAATTTGAATTTCTGCTTTTCACTTCTTATACTAGGGAGACTATATGATATTTACACATGTGTGTCTGGTTTATTTCACTTATGAGTATATGTTCAACTGGTATCCATTTCAGTATAAATGCTTCAAGCTTATCATTCTTAATAGCTGAGTAAAACTCCATTATATAGAAATACCATATCTTTTTCAACCATTCCTCATGTGATGGACATCTTGGAAGTACACACCACAGGGCCATAATAATAAGTTGAGCTATAAATGGCTATGGTCGATAACTTCTTCGGATAACTCACTATTGTTGTGGAATGCTGAACTGTGTTGGATTGTGTCGACGAGTTCAGGCACCTAAAGTAGTTGAATGACAATGGAGTGCCAATGTTTGACAGGTGTAGACAAAGGAAGGGGTATAGAAAGGAAGAATCATGATGTGTGTGTATGGACAGTACAGTTGGCATAGGATAATGCTGTGCTTCTACATAATTCTATGAGAGGCAAGATTTGCACTAATGGTGGTTGGACAGGGTATTATGTCAGCTTCTAGTACTATGGACAGACACTGGGGAGATAACAAGATAGAAAGTATTAATTATTGAATCTTTGATGTAATTCAGGTATAAAAAAGATACGCAAACAGCTACACTCTATTTACTGATAAGAGACATATGCTATAATAATGTCTGTAAGTATAATATCATGTATGCACCTTCTATGATACCAAAACATTATGAAAACAGTTTGCAATGTATTAATTTATCAGATCCATCTTGTCAAGGTATCTTAAAACTGTCTCATTGATATTTGTACTTCAATAAAACAAAAATTAAAAAAAAAATTTAAAAAAGCAGCTCTTCTCAGTCGCCTTCACTGTCCTGGATCTCTCTGTTGAAGTGTGCTCACCAGAGAACCCTCCTGCAGGGGTCTTCCGTTTTCACCTTTCTGGGAGAAGGCTGTCTTGGATGCAGGCTTGGAAAATGCAAGCAGTCTACAGCTGGCCACTCTGCCATCTCACAGGGGTGCTGCCCACCAGCCCCATTGTGTCCTGGAAATTTATCTCATGACCACAGTGCTGAAGCCCTTGCCTCAGATGTGCCCTCTGCCTGTCCTTTCTGCTGTCAAAAAGGTGCGTTCAGGTCGCTATCATTCTTAGTTAGTGTAAGTATTGTGCAGATTCCTTGGGCAGAGCTGAGAAGAATCCCCCCAAAGGCAATAAGGTTGTATCATATCTGAGCATAGGAAAAATTTGAAATCATTATGATCTCAAAATGAAAGGGATTTCTGTGAAAGGCAGTGAGCTGCTCCTCACTGCAGGAGTCCCAAGTGTGGCTGATCAGTTGTGGATGCTGGTGTCCAGTGGCTCAGTCTCCTGCAGTAGGAGAATCATCTGTTAAATGTTTTCAAACCTCCCAGAGCTTTAACTTTCCCTCAGAAATCTCCATTTAATTGATCTGTCGTGGGACCAGATGTCAGATATTTTTTTAAAGCTGTTTTGATAAATCCAACATCATTCCACAGCTGAGAACATCTAATTGTAGGGAAAAAAAGGAAGGCCAGGGGGTCTGACATCCTGAAAGTTTCCCCTCTTATCTTTGAAACACTGTTATTTTAACCTGTTTTGAGTAAAGATAGGTGCTTATTGATGCTGACCTCCTTTTCCTTCCCACTTTCCTACCAGTGAGGCTCTCTTCCCTGGGTGCACACTGGGGCTGTCTTTGTGAAGCTGTCTGCAGAGGCTGCTGCTGCTTTTCCACCTAGGTGCTGAGTTATTTTGCTCCATTTGAGATAGATTGCCTTAAAGTGTTTCCTTGCCTCTCAAACTGGAAATCACAGCTCTTTCTCTGGAGGGATAATTTTCCGTTGAATCGGCTATTCAAACAGCAGCACAGTGAAAGGCCGTCAACAGTAGCCTTCACTGTAAGGTTTTTTTTTTTTTTTTTTTTGGTCCATATGTTGAAGTGGTTTAGAAAACCCCAGAATCTCGTTAACTTCAGCAATTGGAGAGGACATTAAGGGATAGTTACAAGAACTTCTATCTGCGGGTGCTTGTTAATTACCTGCATCCTGCTGGGCAGGAGATGAAGTTAAGAGATGGGGCTAAGGGCGGACCGCAGTCAGCCCTGGAACCCCGGCAACTACAGCAGCCTCGACTTCTTTTGTTCAGGTGAACTTTTCCACGGAAGATGAGTCCTCAGATGCCTCTGTGTCCTTTTCAAACTCCTCTGTTTTTTGTCCTTTTTAGCTCCTTTGAGGGCAGATTGTGACTAGCTGTCCTGTATCACACTGTCATTTTATAGAGTTCATCTTTGCGTCCCTTGCCTCCTTCGAGGTAAGAGTCCAGGGCTTGACCTTGCATCAGGCTCCCTTCAATACTTGTGTGTGTGGGGCAAAGGGAACTGAAGCATAATCAGCTGCTTCTAGATGAATGGGAGGGATTGTTGCTCTCAGAATGTAACCTTCTAATTATTAAAATGTTAAGTATAAACAAGATAGACTCTTCGAGTACCTTAAATTAAGTAAGTGTATTCTTTTGAAAAATAAGTTTTTCTCAGATTTTCCCAGCAGTTTCATGGATTTCTTTTATAATTTGACAAATGTACGTATACATTTCTTTCTAAATTCTTGTTTTGTGCACAGTGGGGTGCATGAAAATCTATTTTTTAAAGGCTCAAACAAAATTCTATTTGTCAGTTACCTCTCTGGTACGTGCTCATTGGCCTCCCAGGCTTTCTTTGCCGCCTTGAGGTTAAACTCTGGATGAAGAGGAGTTTTGCAAGTAAAATCTGAAGGAAAGGAATGGAGGAATTATAATATTTTCTCCTCTTTATGTGGATATTAAGATATTCATGTAGTTTTTGCATGAATGTCAGAAATGATGCTAGGCTTCAGCTCTTCTTTTCTACATGATTGGCTGACTCATGGAGCTACCCTGGCTTCTCAAGAAAAAGGCACAGCAATGGTACCAGAATTGGTGAAGAATGAACTTTTTGGCCTATCTCTAACTGACAACTAAATGTTTCCCTATTTGAGCCCAGCCCTGCATAGGATTAAGTATGAAGAAATGCTTGTTACTCTAAGAAGTTTATCTCTAGAGTTCAGGGCACTCTTGGGAGTTATTTTTATGATATGAGAACTAGACTAAAGACCATCTTTGTTGGCTAGTTTCTTGTTACTGTAAGAAATACAAGAGACAATTGATTTAAAAAGAACCCTTTTTAAATCAAGTTCTCTTGAGGGACAGCCCCAAACTGAAAACCTCCTCTAAGGCTCCACCTCTTACGCGTTGCACCATCTCCTAGTAGTGCCACAGGCTGCAGACCAATACTGTGGGAGACTTTCCTAACAAGCACCAGTGCCACTGTAACCAGTACAGCAAGTGTGTCACTTTCTGTGACCTCCGTGGGACTTTGCCTCAGTGTATGATTCAGCTACCACTTTTTACCCAAGAGAAATGAGAGCATTACAGCTAGAGGGAATCGGTATCTTAGACAACACCCAGTAAGACAGGTTGTATTTTCTGTGATCTGATTAAATTTAAAACAACAAAACATATATATATATATATATATATATATATATATATATATATATATATATATACACACACACACACATACACACATTTATACTGGTCATGTCAACATTTTATTAATTATACAATTTTGAACTATTTAATATAGCTAAAAATTACACCATACCAATTTGATACATAGATTGTATGCATGAATAATGCTTTGATATGTATTTTCTTTATATCTGAGTAAAATACCACATATCTACATCAATCATAGATTTTCTATAGCTGAGATACGAAGCAGCCATTTTACAATGTTTTTTTTATTTTCATATGACCTACAGTGTATAATGGGAATGTCATGGTGCTCTAGGGCTCCTGTGGACTCCACTCCTGAGGAGGCACAAGCAGTGGAGGCTGTTGTGCACCAGACTGCTGGGTTAGTTGGATTAAGGAGAAAAGGAGAGGCCACTGTCTTTCTCCTTTTCCCTCTCTGTCTTGGGATGATTCTTCAGTAACAGCTGAATTTATTGCAAGGCTCCAGTTCCATCGCATAGCCCCACCATGGTGCCAGTCCTTTGGATGGTTCACCTCCTAAATTCCAATGCTACTACCTCTTCTCTTTATTCTCCCACCTTGAGGTAGCATGGGCTTCCTGTTGTCACTAATAACTGCATTACTGCATGATTTGGCTTGGCTCTTGACTTCTCTATCACATGTACAATACACATAGAGCATTAATTTCCCTTTGTTTCACCTCTGGAAGTGGTATGCAATCCAACTTGCTCATTTGAAGGAATTTGAAGTCCTTAAAGATTAAAGCATGCTCCCCAAGGTTATCTGGAAGACAGATTTATAACATCTAAATCATTGACCATGTGATTATTTCAGAAGTAAGAAAAGTATAAAGTTTTTAATATGAACTGCTATTTTAAAAATCCATGTACCAATATTCATGCATCAGCTCTTCTAGCAGCTCATCATTTTCTGTTATTTCTGTCTTTTCAAGCTGTTATTCAAGTTGCTGTCATCACTAAGCTCTCCTGGGAAAACAGTGCTTGTATTTGCTGGGTGACCGTATTACTCCCATTGCTGTTATTTCATTGAAAAGAGCTCTTGACGTCTGAAAGGAAGAATGTGTATTTCTAGATACCCAATTTATTATTAACTAGGGACTCACCTAGTGGAGAAAATCTGGGTCAATAATTCACAGAAGCACAGCGACCTCCACCTCCAGCATGGAGAACTATACATTAGGGTATTCCTTTCCAAAAATGATGAAGAGCTGAGAGCAGTTGCTGACAGTGATTACAGCTCAGGGCTGAGAAGCACTGTTGTGGTAGCTGTGGACATGGAGAAACAATACTCAGATTTTCTTTCCAGGAAGAATTCTACATCTGAAGAGCCTCCAAGTTTAGTGCCTTTAGGTCTGCCTCAGCTTTTGACCCAGAGTTACACTTTTCCTAAGAGGCTCTCAAACCATAAAAGAACACGGCAGCAGGTACTCAGCCAGGGCAATTTCTGCCCCATGCAAGACTCCTCTAATGGGAAATATTTGCTCAGGGGTTCCCTTTAGGTTTGGTGAAATTTGAAAAGTTGGCATCGTAGTTTAAGGCTTTTCATGTTCAACACTGCCTTCTGCCCAGTATCACCTTTTTCCTTTTCATAGGTATCAATATTATTGTCTGAAGTCTTTTTTTTCCTTTTATTCTCAACTTGCTTTTTTAGTCTTTTCCCAACAATCCCTCACACTACTAATTCTGCTTGCATCTGTGTCCTGCAGGTTCCAACCGGCAGCTTTTCCTTCAGCTCTTATTTACTGGTCTGCTGGAGGAGGCACATTAGTTGTCTTATCTCCAGCATCTTAGCACATAGTCAGTTCCCCAGCAGGATGTAGTGCTGAGTGAGTCTCAATTCTATCCACCTTTAGGGAATGTTCCCGTTTTTGTTCCTGTGGATAGACCTGGGTCATGTAACTATAGTATCCACAATTGAAATTTGCAAATATAATTTGTTTATTTGTTTTAGCTGAACATTTTTTTTTTTTTTTTGGCAGAACCGGGGATTGAACTCAGGCCCTTGCACTTGCCAGGGAAGTGCTTATTCCACTGAGCCATTTCCCCAGCCCCTTAGCTGAACATATTGAGCAATCTCTTAATTCTCCTGAATTTTGTTACAAAGAGAGAAGGAAAGACTGGGTATTCAGTAGGCAACTGGTAGTTTTAATCCACTTTACATATTTTTATGTCTGGAGAATCTTGCATTCATGAAAGCTTGGTGTTTGTCGATAATATAGATAGTAGTCACGCAGGGAAGAGATATTTAACCTTCTGCTGTTTGTTCTAGTTTGGGAAGGGATTTCTGCTCCTAAAAGAAAATAAAACATGGGCTTTATAATACTCTGTGATCAGAATTTCTCATTTAATCAATAAGGAAATTGTTACCCAGTAACAAAGAAGAGCTGTTAAGCACTTTTACTACAACTATTCCTTGAACCTCTGCAAAGTCTGTATTCTGACTACTTGGGCTTTGGACTAAATGAAACAGTCCAAGATCTACCCATAAAAAGAGGGAGGGAACCAAATGCCAGCAGTTTCAAAAGCCCTTTACTGTGCTGCTTGGGACCACAAGAAATAACTTTTAGGTCTTAGAGTTCAAATAAGGTAAAAATATATGATTGATGATCATCATTTTGGGTTGGTTGGTTTGCTTTAAAAGATAATAAAATATTTTGAAACAAACTTCACTTTAACAGTCTGATAATACCGTTGACTCTATTCATGTTCACAGCCTCATCTTTATTTCTTCTTGGGCTTCCTTTGTAGTGTGTACACAGACAGTAGAGAGCCAGAGCAGACAGAGCGAGGCTTTACCTCTGTTTCCAAATAATACCTGCAGGTGAAAGCCATTTGAATGAAAATAATGGGGGCCAGGGAGATGGGTCCGTGGAATAAGCCCTTCACTGGAAAGCTCAAGGGGCTGAGTTCAGTCCCCAGTTTCCTCCACAACCCCGAAAAAGAAATGAATGGAAATAACTAAGTGGCCAATTCTTTAGAAATTTGCCTTTAATTGCTATACTTTATTTTTTATTAACTTTATTGAGAAACAAATAACAATGAGACAGTTTCAAAACCGATTAATAGGACAGTTTCAATAATTAATATATTGCATATTGTTATCTTCTTCGTGGTTATTCATAGTACCAGATGCAGACATTATATCCTGTCCAAATACTATTAGTATAAATATTTCTTCTAATTGAATTAAGAGAAAGTAGCTGTATGTCTATCCTATTTTGTATATAAATATACAAAATGGTGCTTCGTTGGTATCCCCTTTTTTGCATAGTTTTGTTTGAAATGGGTATTCCATTGCTATCTAAATATTGTAGGGGCATGAAATCAGCAAAGTAACCCAGTATAGTCCAGTAATCCATAATAGTAGTGGGTTATCCGTAGGACTGGCAATCTCAGAAGGTGTTGAGATGAGCCTTTCACAGCTCAGCCTATTAATACAGCTTTACTTTTTATACTTCATTTTTATACTTTTCTGCTGGATGGTTAAGACCAAGATAGAGTAAAACCTTAACAAGAAATGTAACTTTTGTATCTGATAACGTCAGTCAAGTCTCCTCAGTGTTTAAGTGGAAAACCTGTGCCAAAGTTTGCAGATCCTTTGTCAGTGTCAGCCATGTGGATGAGTCACAGACATTGCTTGACCAATTTGCTCTCTGTGAAAGCCTGAGTGACTGTATTCTCTCCACGTAACTCTCCTTAGGCACACTCTACATCATTGATCACATTCCTATGTGGCCCCATAATCTCCTTGATCACAAAATTTGGGACATAGCTGAATTACATGATGTTACAGTATAACATCCTCCCATGTCCTGTGTCTTCACTGACCTTGCAAGGCTAGGGCCATAATGTTGGCTGCCCTTGCAGCCCTTCTTTTTCTCTATGTTAAACTTTAAGTCCCTACAGACAATATAGAAAAAAATTTAAAAATAAAAGATATTTTAGAAATGTGAATAAAAAGTTACTTATTTATACACAGAAATTTAGAAATATAACTGTAGACAGCATTTTAATGGGACAGTCCTGTCTCATTTATTTGCTTGTCTTTTTTTTGTACTTCTTACCCTTTTTTATAAACAAACATTTATTTGAGAGATAGTATGGCAATAGTTGGTATGTCATAACAGGCAGTATAGAAGACCAGAATGACAGGCATGCCAAGCATGACCCTTTTATTACATGTTGCTATCTTCAGTGCAGTTGCTTGGCTCACAGGTATCAGCATATATAGTTCAGTTAGGGTAAGAATCCTACCAATTAAATGCTAGTTTCAAAAATCTGCTAATGTTGTGTGTATAAATATATGGCTTTGCCCCTGTTTCCCTGTGTTTCTCCTTGCCCTGTCCTTGTTATTCAATCCTCAAGTTCCCCCTTTCCTTTTTAATGTGTTATACCTTTCTATTTGTATTTCTTCTTTTGTATTCGTATACTAGGGAGAGTATACGATATTTATACATGTGGGTCTGGTTTATTTCACTTATGAGTATACCTTCAAGTGGCATCCACTTAAATATAAATGCTTTCAGTTTATCATTCTTTATAGCTAAGTAATATTCCATTGTATAAAAATACCGTATCTTTTTCATCCATTCCTCAGGTGACAGGCATCTTGGTTGTTCCCAAGATTTGGCTATCACAAATTGTGCTGCTATAAACATAGGTACACATATATCACTATGATATGATGTTTTCAGTTCCTCCAGGAAAACTCCCAGTAGGGGGATAGCTGGATTAAATGGGATTTCCAGTCTTAGGTTTTTAAGGAGCTTCCACAGGATTTCCATAATGGTTGCATCAGTCTACATTTCCACCAGCAGTGAAGAAGGGTTCCTTTTACCCTCTCCAACATTTGTTGTTGAGTGATTCCTTTGTGATAGCCATTCTTTCTGGGGTGAGATGATATCAAAGTGTTGTTTTAATTTGTATTTCAGGGATGGCTATTCATGTGGAGCAGTTTTTCATATATTTATTCACTTCTTTAATTTTGTCCTCTGAGGAGTATGTGTTCAATCTTGGATGCTCATTTCTGATTTGGGTTCTTAAATTTTGGGGACTTAATTATTTTTAGTTCTTTATAAATTATAGAGAGCAGACTTTCATCTGAGTGCTTATTAGTCAAGATTTTTTCAAAATTTGTGGGTTATCTTTTCACTTTGTTGGAATTTCTTTTGATGTGAAAAAATTAAGTTTTTCAATTATTACCCGTGCAATTTGATTTTTGTTCATGAACTCTTTGCCTACCCCTGTGTCTTCAAGAGTTCATCCTACTTTCTGTTCCAGGAGATTTAGTGTTTCTATTTTAATGTTTAGATCTTTAATCCATTTTTTCTTTAGCTTAGTTCATGGTGATAGACCTAGTACAAGTTTTAGTTTTTGACATGTAGAGTGCCAGTTTTTCTGGCACCATTTGTTAAAGAGGCTATCTTTTTTCCAGTAAGCATGTTTGGCAACTTTGTTGATGATCAGGTGACTGAGTGTGGTTGTAGAAGCCTCTGCATCTTCTAATCTATTCCACTAATCATCAAGTCTATTTTTGTTGCAAGTACTATGCTGATTTTATCCCAGTAGGTTGGAAGCATAATTTCAAGTCAGGAATTGTAATGCCTCCTTTCTCATATTTATTGCCCAGGATTGCCTTTGATATTGTAAGTCTTTTCTGGTTCCAAACAAATTTTAGGAATGATTTCTCTAGGTTGGGGAGTTATGTCGGTGGCAGTTTGATAGGATTACACCAAGTCAGTACAGCAATTTTGGGCATGTGGCATCTTCACAACATTGGTTCTTCCTATTCATGAGTAGGGAATATCTTTCCATGTTTTGAAGTCCTCTAAGATCTCTTTTCTTAGGGTACTATAATTTTCCGTGAAAATATCTCTGACTTCTTTGATTAAGTGAATTCCAAGGTATTTCATTTTCCATGGTGCTATTGTAAAAGATATTGTTTCTATAATTTCCCTCTCTGCGTGTTTGTTATCTGTGTAGAGGAATGCTTTTGACTTTTTGTGTATTGACTTTGTATCCTGCTATGCTACTGAATTTGTGTATCAATTATAGTAGCTTCTTGCTGGAGTGTTTTGGGTCCCCCAAGTAAAGTATCATGTCATCTGCAAATAGTGATTATTTAACTTCTTTACCTATTTTTATTCCTCTCTCTAGTCTAATGGCTATAGCTAATGATTCCTGCTAATTGAATAGGAGTGGTGACAGAGGACATCCTTGTCTTGTACCAGATCTGAGAGTCAAATATTTCAGTTTTTCCCCATTTAGAATTATGTTAGCCATTGGGTTGTCACAGATGACTCTTATCAGATTGAGGTAGAGGCCATCTATTCCAATTATCTGTAGAACTTTGAACATGAATGAGTGTTGGACTTTGTTGAAAGCTTTTTTTCTGCATCAATTGAGATGATCATGTGGTTCCTAACTTCTTCTTTACTAATATAGTGTTGAACCATCCTGTGTCTCTGGGATGAATCATTCCTGGTCATGGTATATAACTTTCTTGATCATTTGCTATATTCTATTTGCTAGGATTTTATTTTTGCATCTGTGTTCATAAGGGAGACTGGCCTATAGTTCTCTTTTTAGTTGCATCTTTCCCTGGTTTTGTTATCAGTATAATACTTGCCTCCAGGAATGATATTGGGAGGATTGCTTCCTTTTCAATTTCATTGAAGAGTTTGAGGAGTATAAAAATTATATATTCTATAAATTTCTTGTAGAATTCAGCTGTGAATCCATCAGGACCTGGAATTTTCTTTGTTGGTAGTTTTTTTTTTTTTTTTTTTTTTTTTTTTTTTTTTTTTTTTTTTTTTTTT